>BJBW01006103.1:0-201308 GCA_004320125.1 Scolopax mira | reverse complement strand
GAGATGCTCCAGTCCTTGAATCATCTTGGTTGCCCTTCAAGTAATTATGTTACCTGCAAGTACCAGTTAGTGCCACATTAGTCTGTTTTGCTAGGCTTTGGCTGAAGGTCAGACATA
Source organism: Scolopax mira (assembly GCA_004320125.1). Classification (NCBI taxonomy): domain Eukaryota; kingdom Metazoa; phylum Chordata; class Aves; order Charadriiformes; family Scolopacidae; genus Scolopax; species Scolopax mira. Next base: position 201,191 of record BJBW01006103.1, on the reverse strand, counting down.
CTTGGCTGCATGAATGGTAGCTTAAACTTTTTAAAAATCACATCTGGATGCATGCACTAAAACATAAACATAAAAGGTAAGCATCTCCAGAAAAATCCAGATATAATTCAGAAGCAGAAATCAAGCAATTTAACTGAAACTATCTACAGAATCAATAGCAATACTCTGATGAGATCTAGGCAATGGCATATCACTGGCAGCAGTGTTTAACTTCAGAGTACCAAAACTATGAAGAGCTGGAGCATTTTCGTAATTTACATGCTATAGCTCAGTTTCATCATTTGCAAAATAGGTAATTTCTCAGGGAATATCTGAGAATGAAACATATATTCATAGTTGTAAAAATAATTTTACAATGAATAAGATACAATATTATTTTTACTTAGATAAACTAGTTCCATTCTAAGCCTAAACAAGGCATCATTTTAGGGATGTAAATGTGCAACTTTAACACCCTCCCAAGCCTGACAATGATTCCTAATATTTGTTTTAAAATTAAAATGCCAAGTGGATGAATGAGTTGATGGTAATATTTTTATCATGTGGTTCTGTTGTACTTTTGCTTTTCTTATGTTATGAACTCCTTAAGACAGGAAAATTAAGATGCAGTCCCTATGTACAATGCATTGTACAATTCCAGAGCTTAATAATAACACAGGGGAGCAACTGTTGAACTTTTTTAGTGATCTGTTTTCTGAAGTTTGTATCTCAGTAAACAGGGCAGCTGGAAATTAGTATTCAGGAATAAGCAATTACTGGTACATATGAATCTCCATAATAAATGGGATTATTGAAAAGTTAGTTTAAGGAAGAAATGGCCCAGAGAAGTGCCCAAAATTAGGTGCCCTTCAGACTTTTTTTATTGGACAAGATACTCAAAATAGTATTTAACTCCTGTGAGAATATTTCCAAGATGTCTGGAAACTTCCACGACATCTCACAATCTTCAAGATGAGTTTGTGGCAAAATACAGAAGGGAAACACAGTCCTTGCAATTTGTCTTATTTTTTCCACAAATATTTTTTTTTTTCCCAAAAGAGACAGCTATAGAATAATGTAAATAGGGCAGGCTGATTGTTACTCAGAAGACACTCTTAAAGTACTGCATCAATGGAATGAGTTGCTCAACCCTTCTGCTACCTTCAGAAAGTGCAAATATTAACACTACTCTGAAAAGAAGTTATTCATACCATTAACTTCTAAGCCTCAGGAATCTGCTGTAGACAGGGATTAGTTTAGTGCAATAAGCACACTGCTTCTGACTGGCAGATGTTATAACCACATCAGAGCAGTCTGAAATAAGTCCGTTGGAGTCGAGAAGAACGTACTTTCAGAAATGCTGCATACTCGCAAAGGGAATGTCTGGACTGTAAAAAGTAAGTAAATAAAAACTACAGACCTAACTTTTTCTATTTAAATAGAACGTAAATAACTAAAGCTGTTGCTGAGTTTAAAAAAACAACCCCCCAAAACAAATCCAAACCCATTTTTTTTTAAATGTTGGCATAATAAAGTTATGCTGTGTAGGAAGCAACTTACTTAAAAAGATGGGTTTATATGTTTTAGAAGTTATTTCTCTAGAATAATTTTGCAAGCTCTAATATCTATATTTTATTTAACTATGTGAATTAGATAATAGATTCACTTTTTTTTGTTTATTTAAACAGATCTCAGACATTTCTAGTGGCAAGGGTAAACGGCCTAAAAAGTTAACGTAGAGGCAAAAAATCCTCCTGGTTGAGGATTTCCACCTGGAATAGAGCTTGCCTGCATCAAAGTACTAGGTACATTTGAAATCACGACACTTTGTGTCAACAATTAACTCTGTAGAGAAAGATCTGAAAAGGGTTTTACACTCCAGTCTAAGGCCACAAACCCCATGACTCATACTATCTGGTCTGATGTGCAGCCTCTTTCACAGAGCTCACGTGTTTGGTATTGTACCGGGATCTTTATGGTGCAAGGAGTGTGGTACAAGGGGTGTTCGTGAAGTAGTAAAAATCACTGGGAACACTTTACTGCTTTTTCTTCTGCTACCAACAGCGGCTGGCTGGAAAAAAATAGCAATTCAAGACAACAAGAAAAGTTTCTATCCTGATTTTTGAAAACTGTGATATGAGTTGAATTCCAAAGGAAGTATCAAAAAGTCATGCGCAAAAGTAGGCAATAGTTTGTGGATGCTAAGAGTTGCAGCAGCCATACCATACCTCTGGTATCAATTCATAGTTTCTTTAACAGCTTTTATTTTAAGCACACTCATTTTGCATAAGACTCTCTAAGGTGCTTACTTCATTCTTTATTTAAAGGAAGTGTTCTGTTCTCATGTTAAGGTACTGTGCATGCCAGTATGTACAAGAAGAGGGGTAAAAAGAACCTAGACCTTTGCTATTTTAGCAGCCTGTGTGGAATCAATCTCCTCAAACATTTGCCATGGACTAAACTTTCACAGAATATCCAATCCCTATGAAAATATTTCCAGAAAATCTGGCACAATTTACATGGAAGGGAGGGGGAGGGAAGGAAAAAATGAAAGTTATTTTGTTGGAAAAACTCATTGATGCTTGTTTGAGGGGCTGCTTCTTGTGGTATCAATGTATTTTTTTTGCACTGACAAGTAAACTATAGTTGGAGCATAACTTTGCATTCCTCATTCAGGTAATAAATAAGAAAAGGAAATAAGAGGGGTATATGGGAAATAAATAGGAATTCCGCATCAGGTTTACACTTTTGGAGTTTTGAACAGACTATCTACCTTAAACAACAGCAAAGGGAAAACATGTTTCTAACTGTCCTAACTGAGCTGACAAAACCTTTTACACAGTTGCAGTTAAATTGTCAAGAAGACAAAGAGTAATTATTCTGTATGCCTAGTATGAGTGACACGTCCATTCAAAGTCAGCAAACCCACTGACACAGACAAGACCCAAGAAAAGGATGCATACCTACCAGGATTAAATGTTAGCAGCAAACCTGGCTTCACAGCTCTCAGACAAGATGTCGTGGAAGCCATTTAGGAAGTTACCATGTTCCAGCTGTCCCTTCTGCCACTGGCTGCCATCCTTGGAGCAGAGCCAGCAGAAGACACTGCCAGAACCTCAGTGACTTCCTTACAAACCATGGTGTCTCCTGTGGTCTCATGTCTACCTGTGCTCACACCTCATCCATAGGTTTACAATGAAGTAGTATTAGTACAACCTTATTTCAGTACACCTCAGACAGGAGATAGCACATAGATGAAAACACCTTTTTTTTTTTTTTTCCTAAACTTTTAATGTCAGCAAACACTGCCAATACCTGGCACAATACCATGTCCCTAAAATCTCACATTAGTGAAATAAGTGGGATGCATAAATATAGCAATTTTACTTTATGTCTGTGTATTACAACCTTAAATGCATTAAAATAAATTTAGTGTTTTGTCTCACCAAGAATTCAAAAATTTCAGAAAACAGAACATTTTATTTGTGCCACTTGAACAACTTTTAAAAAAATCAAAGATTATTTCTGGGTTTTTTTTTTAGGAGATACATTTAAGGTCTTTTCAGGCACTGAGTAACATAACAGATATATTTCTAAAGACTACTTTTGTTCAATGAATTTGTAACGGCATCAATATCAGCTGCTGTAGTGATACTCAGAAAATGCAGCTGAAAGTTTCTTCCATCCTGCAGGGAAACTTTTCTCCCAGTTTCAGTGTGGTCGGTGTCAGTGTCAGGATACTGCTCTTTAAAACAACACAACAGTCAGCCTCTGACCTCAAGCAGCCACAAACTCACATGTCAATGGCCACACATTTTAGACGTAAAAGAGCATTATGCGGTCTCACAGCAGCTGAAGGCAGCCAGGACTTGTAGGACATCAATGGGTATATGAACCCGTGGCACATACAGCCAACAGGCACTACAGGAAAACTATGAGTTGAACACAGACACTGGAAGATGCATAATGTTCTGGAAAGAAGGAAAGAAAGCAAAGGAGAGCAGAAGCATGTGTTGTAAACTAACTGCTAGGCTATAAGAAGGAAGGCCAGGGATGAAACAGAACCCGAGGATCATTTCAGAAAGAATGAGAGTCTAAGGTTCAACTGGGAGGTTATGATAGCCCAGCCTGGCTGCATTTACAGAACAGAATTAGTGTCAGAATTAGTGTGTTTCAGGTTGACAGTATCCCCTTAAATGAAATATTTATTACTGCACCTACTCAAAGCACATAAGACAAAGCTCCAGCAATTAAAAAAGAAAATTTACTTTGAACATATACCATAAATCCCAACTCTGTGACTAATTCCATTGCATAATTGTGGCTCTCAAAAGATACAGCCAATAAGACCAAAAAGACATGGTTTGTGCAAATTATGATTACTCTTGACTTGCACAGACCCCTGAGCCCTCAAAGCATGCCGATTCTGCCAGGATAGTTTTTATAAAATGAGCTTGATATTCTTCTTTTCTTTCATCCACAATTTTCATCTCCATCAAGACCAATTCACTGTCTCTTAAAGAATAATTTATTCCTGTGTCAAGCCCTTTTGTTATTCTTTAGGAGATGAGTCATCAAGGGAGAGTTGCTCTCTTAAATCTTTGCTTTATCAAGATAGTGAACTAGTTATAGTCAAGAAGGCATGATGTAACCACCAGGCACAGATAAAACCTGGACAAAATTCAATGCAAAATAAATTCTTAATTGATTTGAGATTAAACAGACATTAATACAGCACATTTTTCAAGAGAATCAAGTGCCAAACAGAGATGTTAGATCATGTGCCCTAGAGTTAAAGACTCTCATCCTAAGAACCTTAGCCAAAGCTACAGAATTGCACTATTATCAAACAATGTAATTTCTCTCAGAGAGACAAATGGAAATACTGAGTTTATGAAAGAGGTAATTCTTTAAAAAGAAGATCTAAAATCTGCTAAAATCTGAGAAAACTCTCCTGCACTGCCACCTGCTTTAAAGACATGCCACACAAATGGATGCATTAATATGACTACATTTATTTCCCACATCCTTTATTGTTAGCTACATATCAGAGCACAGATAAGGACTCGGTCTAATTACTGCCATCTCTCTTGCTTCGTTGATAGCTATACCCTGTTCAGAAGATGCCAGACAGAACATTACTTTGGAACACTGGGCAGTCTGGATTTTCAATAACAGCCAAGTCTACTCCATGATTCATAGCAGATAAGGTTTTCAAAATACCAGAGCCCTTCGGACAGCTGCCCAAGTAATTGCTTTTAGATTACTATTACTACCACAGTAAACCAGCATATTCATTTAATAGGTCAAATGATCAGTCTTCAAAAAGGACCAAAAACTAATCAGTATGAGAACCGGTAGAAAGCAGAGGGGCCTCTAAAAAAGAAATAAATTAATCCTACCTACCTTTCTGGTGGCAGTAAGACTCCAGACATGCCTCTCAGACATGTTCTCTAGTGCGCTCAGTCTAACAAAGACCAGTATTTTGATATAAAGAAACAGACCTTGAGATTGTCAGGTTTTAAATTATATATATAATTCAAGTAATCCTTTGGGGAAACAACATCCTTTTCTCTGGAACACTGCCAGAGAAAGCAGGGCTCAAAGGAATAGGAAAACATGAAGAAAAACATGGGAAAAAAATATTTAATATCACACTGTTAACAAAGGAAAACATATCAGTACAACAGCAACAGGAAAAGTGCATGGCATTGCTAAAACCCCTGGATTTCTCATATATTCAAAACTGGAGACAGGGAGAAAGAGGTGGGGGTAAAATATTTTAGAGGAGCTGATAAAAGCCCTAAACCAAAGTATGCCAAGAGCCAAAAAAATATAGTACAGCAGCCCATTTAGACTACAACAAGGTGAGGACAAAGCCAGAATATTACTGTCCAACAGTTTATGAGAAACAAATGGCCAGACTCTGGAGGTTCAAACCAATTGTGCAAAGAAGGAAAAAATGAAATCCAGATACTTAGAGAGCAGAACGTGTCAGCCTCATTTCTGAAAACATGATTCTTTAAAGAATTTAGCTTAAAATAATAATAATAATAATAATAATAATAATAATAAAAAAAAAATTTTAAAAATCCAAACAGTAGCTGGTTCTTTCCACCAGCAAATACTTTTCCTACAGAGGACCTTCTTTGAACTTAAACAAAAACCAGCCACCTTTTTTCCAATACTAGTGATGTTTTAAACAGGTAAGTAATATATAGTAGAACCACAGTATTTTGTGTTTTTGAAACACTGTTATGAACACTAACTATTGCTCAGAAAAACCCTGTAAAGGTAGAGAAACAGACACAATAAGTATAATATTTCTAATTAAATTAAGCATGGGAAGGGAGGGATCACCAAGTTTCCCCTTGCCTTGGGACAAATCCACTACATGCACTTACTGCTCTTCCTTTTAAAACAATTAGCCATTTGGAATCTCTGATGTCTCTAATGGCTTTCTGCTCCCCCTCGACTGGAATTCATGCCAAGAATCTTACACATTAAAAAAGGTCCAAGTAATCCTGCTGTAATTCTTGAAAGCTATATGCCACAAACAACAGTTGACTGGATTGCGGCTTTAGAAGGCTCAAGGATATTAAATTCCCATGTGATTTTGCTCATATCCTGCAGTTACCAGAGCATAAAGTTATGCAATAGATCCTATACATTGTCATTTAGGACCCAAAAGGAAAGTGCATTATCTTTTACTTTTGTTCAGCTTCAACATACGGATTTGCCTTTTCCTAAAGGAGTTGAATTTTTTTTCCTCTGTGTGTGGAATTCACCCATCGTCAATCAATTCACAAGCTTTAAGGAAGTGGGAAATGGACCACTTTTAATTATTTTTTTTTTCCCAAATTACAAACAACATCTATTTTCTGGAACAGTTGAAAAAACTCTTGTACGGTGTCTCCCAACACTCGTAAAAACTTTTCAACAGAATTACATGACATTAGTCCAATTCTCATTCAGCCACAGAACACTTGAAAAATGTGGTAGTAAAATCTACCCTGAGCTTTTTAATAAAAATAGGAATTAATTTCATACTGGCAACTTCAGCATTTATATAAAAACTCAGTAAGAACATGTGTAGGCCTACCCTGGTAAACATTGATCATTTGCAAGTTGAGTTCTATCCTCAAATGTTAGGGGTTTTTTTTATGTTTTACTGTGTTAAAAAAAATTGAGTCCCAATATGTAAATAAAAAACCAAAAACCCCTGTCTTTTATTACTACTTCTCTTTGAAGCTTGCCTTCTGCATCTAGATCTATCCTCCAGTCTTCTGTGAAAAAATAGCAAAATGTATTTAGATTATCTGTAGGAAGAGCTCCTTCTACTCTGATTTTCACCTCCATATTTTGCCCTTACAGCAGTGCAACACTGGCAGCAGACTACTAAGCTCACGCACCTCTATGCCCCTCTCAGTCTCTGAGCTTGATAGATGTTTGAAAGCTACTGCTACTTCTGTTTCCTTCCTCTTTCTCCCTCTCCCCCTCCCCTCTAAACTCTACAGGGCTCCCAAAGCTAAATTTTCTGTGTCACCAAACTGCAGTCTAGGACCCAACTGAATGTGCATGGCAATACTAAAATCCAACCATTGCCTATTAGGGGTCTTAATTGCAGTAACAGCTTTGTAAGTGCATGGTATTTATCAGCAAACCAGAAGACATTGTGGGCCCTATTGGTCTGGAGGTTCTGGAAACTTACTTTGTAGGTTATATTAGTATGACAGAAAGCTTTAAAAAAGCTAGAATTGGCACTGCTTTGTTTGGTTAAAAAACCCACCTAAACAGGTTTAAGAGTAAGGTTCTGATATATAAGAAACAACTTCCCTTTCAAATATAGCAACATGAATCTAAGAAAAGTGTAAGAATTCAAATGGAAGTGAGAAATTAAGGAGGGATAAAATTTTTCCAAGGAAGAATGATTGTAAATCCTCATCTAGTCAACTAATATAAAATCATGTGATGTTTATTGGTCTACTACTAAGACAATCAATATATTTTGCCAGCAATTATTGATCAAGCAACATCAATTAATTATTTTTTTCATGTCACCTAGTCTTAGAAGCATTCGATCTACTAAAACCAAACAGAACTCTCTCAGCAGTACTATAGGAACTGCACCTTTCAGGGACTGCATTATTTTTTTTTTAAAAAAGTGCTTTGACAAAAAAAAAAAAATCACAAAAAAAGTGGATAAGAAGTAGATAAACCCAAGCTTATTATTTTTATGTTTGCCAAATTATAAATTGATATGTTTCAATTAAAATTTGAACATATTGCCAGGCTTACAAAAACTATTTCTTGGAACATGACCTACCAAAGAACTGTACTTTCTGTCATTTGCATTCTCTTTTTATTTCAATGTTCATTTTCATTCAGCCCAATAAGAAGCATTTTTTTCATGTGACTTATAAAAAATTTCACTAATGAGGAAGAATCTGATTTATATTGAGAAATTACATAATTATATTGCAATGACTTCATAATCAATGTGCTTTTTGCATAACCATGAATTGTGTACTATTTATTAGATTTATTAATTAGGAGGTTATCTTTCTGTATATGAAATTTTATTAATGAAATGCAGCAGCAAATGCAATGAAAGCAAAATAGTTGGGTTAGTACCACTAATGAGTGCAGCAATGCTAAAACGTCCATGACTTCACTGTGGTCACAAAAGTCTCTCTGTATCTAGATCAATTGTTTTCTGTAATTTCCATTAAAATACCAAAGAGAAGTTAGTAGACCACTGGACTGAACAGAATTAAGTTAAACTTCAAAGCCATTTATTCTCTTATAAGGAAACAATACTATTTATCAGAACAACATGAAAGTGTTATGTTTTTTTCTCTGCTTAAAATATTTTGCTTTCCCTTTTAAGATGCCATAGAATTCTGGCTGTAGGTAAGGAGAAGAAACAGTAGTGGCACTGAAGCAAGGGAACTAGTAGACAAATGACATTTGCAAATTATTATCAGCAATCTAGCTAGAATGACTAGAACTAACTACATTAAGACAGGTCTCAAATGCTAGAGTAGGAAAAAATTATGGAAAGAGGAGTTTTTTTCAGGAGATTGCAGGAGGTCTCATAGGGAAAAGGTAAAGGTATCCTCATACAGTCTATTATCATAAAGGGTCAGCAGAGTAGTAATCCAACATAAAATGTAAAGAAACAGCTATTTGCAAAATAGTAATCTGATCTACTAGAGTTTCAGCAAAACTCAACATGGCCATCAGGAAAACCACTCTTCACAATGTCAAAATTCGCCAAGGATGCTTGACTTTTCAGAGTACTCTGCAACAAAAAAAAAAGCAACTCTTGAGGCAAAACACTTAACAAAAATTTCTCCAGTAATCTTACTTCTACCATTAGGATTTTATGTACTGCGCAATTCTCAGAAACTCTAAATCTATGGATACATGACCAAGAGTGATCTCGAGTCAAAGCACAGCACTGCATTATGGATAGACCAACACCACCGGGGGTCACCCTGCTGGCCTTAGCACTATTGCTCCATGTATTTAGTTATTACACTGGCTTAATTGTCACTATTAATTTGCTACAACATTACGCTAATTAATCACGGGACAGAAACACGCCATTGTGCCAACAGAATTGACCCCTTTCTCCAAGCAGTTGCAGCCTCGCACAGTCAGCCCTGCAAGAGGCAGGATTTCTTCTTTTACTGAAGGCTCCCAGTGAGAACTCCGGAGGATGGTGTGCAATCTTGGAGTGTAACATAAATAACAAGAGACAGAGAAGAGGGAGATGGGCACATGTAAAAAGCAAAAGGATCAAGGGCAGCAACAATAAATTAGCAACTGCAAGAGGGCTTAAAGAAAGGCCTCATGAAAGCTGAGAACACACATGGCATTTAGTAAAGCTCTAAGAGAGAGAGAAGAGAATGAACTATGGGCAAAGAAAAATGAGAAGTAGAAAAGCCTACCCAGAGGCAAACAGTATAATTCAATAAACATCTGCTGATTGAGCCTCCAGGCTCTAAATACAACTATTATGAGGAAGCAGAAAAAGGACTGGCAGCAGTTTTGCTAACAATTTATCTTTAAATATATAAATAGGAGACACCATGATCTAAAAATCCTATGTGTCATGGTCACCTATTTTTTAATCTGTTGTCTCAAAACTATTAAATCACACTGGCTCTTGAAGCAATGCCATCAAATCTGCTTGAAAGCTGCATCACAACCACTTTTAAAAAGTAAAACTGTTCCAACTCAGACTATCATTAAAATCCTCTAAAACCCTTTTCTATAAAACATTTTTAAATGTGTAATTTTATAACCGTGCTCCAATAATAAGACATATTCCTCTCTGCGAGACCAAGCTAGGTAGCTGGAACCAAGTTTGACTAAAAAGATTTCTGATAAAGCATGTAATATAATGCAAGTAACAAAGGGATATGTAAGTTCTAGTACACTAGCATGACAGAATCGCATCAATAATGGTGTACAGCTTATTTCAGCTCCTCAAATGAAATGCACTATGAAGTACAAAGCATCACTGTCATTGCAGTCGTACTGCCATTTAAAATTTCACACAAAGCTTATTCTATCAGCTGTTCTATTTATCTTTTCTGTACAAAAGATGCGGTATTACACTTTAGCCTAAATAATACCCACTAAATCTTTGCAACTTGGTCCTTTAACCATTCCAGGAATAGTCAGACAAATAATTTGAGGTTACCAACTGATCAAATAAAAAGTGTAGCTTTAGAAACAGTCTAGCTGGATGGGGAGAAAAAAACCCCAAAAACTAGCCATCTTCCCACTTCTTCCTGCTCCTCTCCCAATGGATGCTAACTCCTGTTCTCTGCTTTCTCCACGCTGTAGAGTACTTTGATTACTTTGACCTGAACACTTTGAGGTGTTCAGGCTGCCATGATAGAACAGTGGTATTAAGAGACAGCCTCTTCACTGGGAAAAGAGAAGGGATTTACTAATTTTTAACTTTGTTTTAATCCATTAGGAGCTATATTTATAAACTGTGAATTAACCAGAGTATGTATAGATTTTGATCACTGCAGAATTTCCTGCTTCTCAGAAACAGAGCCCCATTAATTGCTGACAGTAACACAAAGATAAGTCAGACAGGGCTGTCATATGCAGGGACCTTGATTATTATGCAGCACTAAACAACCAGGACACCTATACCTACATCAGGAATGATTCAGATTCTTCTTAGGTTGAATTAGCTATGAATATGTCTTTGAAATGGAAGTTTAACTTCAAAACTGATTTAGGTAAACAAACTGAGCTGGATTCTGGATTAATAGCAAACTCATTATCACTAGAAACTCCCATACTACTGCATTTCAAAAACAAAGAGCTAATTTTAAGCTTCCCTACTGTGATTTCTACAGTACTGTTTTTTCAGATACCTATGAAGGTAGCGACACATGATAGAACACACATAATGTCAACATCTGGTAAGATCTGAAACTGCAAAATTCTTCCTTTGTTCTCTTGGAAGGAAATCTTCTTCCATGAGGAGTCACTATAGCTTACTCTAAAAATCAGCAGCAAGGTTTTCCACTTTTCTTTTTTCCTTTTTTTTTATATTTTATTTGTTAAGGCAGTATAGGTCTTCCTTTGTAGTAGTTTGCCAGGGTTTTTTTTGGGTCTGGGGGTTTTTTTAGTACTTTTTTTTTTTTAAAAAGCAGAACCATGCAAAATCTACTAGATACTAATCACAACATTCATTCTGAAGAATGAAATAAAACATTTAAATAAACTGAAAATTTTTTATGTGTATTTCTTGTAAGGAACAAAACATGATAGGATACTACTGTCTCTTGCAACTACAAAACAGAGAAGTTTCTGACAGAATTAACTTAATAAATGTTCTTGCAAGCAAATATTTCATTTAGTCATAGGAAGTTCCCTACTGCTTTTTTTAATACTTTTTTCCTTTTTGGTTCCAATATATACACTATGCTCCTATTATCTTCAAAGGCACAATAGCTCCTGTACTTACAGAAATACTGTTTGATCACTCTGATGACCATAAAATGGTGGAGTTCAGAATCCTGAGAGGAGAGAGGAGGCCAAAAAATCAAGATCATCAACCCTAGACTTCAGGAGAGCGTACTTTGCCTTCCTCAAATATCTCCTTGAGAAAGCTCCATTGGATAAGGTCCTGGAGAAAAATGGGCCTAGGAAAGATGGTTAATATTCAAGGATCTCCTCCTTCAAGCTCAAGACAAGTCCATCCCAGAAAGCAAGAAGTCAGGCAACAATAACAGGAGGCCTGCATGGATGAATAAGGAGCTTCTGGCAAAATTTGGACATTAAAAGGAAGCATGCAGAAGGCCAAAGCAAGGACCAGTAATGTCAGAGAAATATAGAGACAAGACAAGCCCACTGCTGAATGAGGTGACACAGGACATGGCTTCTTCACCTCAGTCTTTACTAGCAAAAACAGCCTTTGGGAATCCCATGCCCCAGAGACCAGGGAGAAATACTGGAGCAAGGAAAATGTACTCTTGGTGAGTATACATAAGAGCATTCCCTGATGGGATGCATCCACAAGTGTATCCCATGCAAGGGAGTTGGCTCATGTCATTGCAAGGCCACTCTTGATAATCTGTGATGGATCATGGTGACTGTGAGAAGCACCCAAAGACTGAAGGAAAGCAAATGTCATTCATGTCTTCAAGAAGTGCTTTCAACTATAGACTGGTCAGCCTCACACCACTCCCCAGGAATGTGATGCAGCAGCTAATGCTTAAAATAACTTCCAGGCACATTAAGGATATGAATATCATCAGGAGTTGTCAGCATGGCTTCACCAAGAGCAAGTCATACTTGACCAACATGGCCAGCTTCTACAGTGGTATGGTACATGAGAGGACAGCAGTGGATATTGTCCACCTGAAATTCAGGAATACCTCTGACAGTGTCTCTCATGAGATCCACGTAAAGAAGCTGCTGATGTGTGGGCTGGATGAGCAAACAGTGAGGTGGATTGAAAACTGGCTGAATAGCCAAGCCCCGAGAGTGATTAGGAGTAGGACAAAGACTGGAGGACAATAACTAGCAGTTACCCCAGGGATCATTACTGGCTCCAATGCTGTTTCATATTTTCATTCATGTTTTGGATGATGGGGCAGAGTATACCTTCAGCAAATTTGCTGATAGCACCAAACTGAGAGGAGTGGCTGGTACTCCAGAGGGTTGTGCTGACATCCGGAGTGACCTGGACAGGCTGGATAAATGTGCCAACAGGAACCTCATGAAATTTAACAAGGTGAAGTGCAAAGCCTGTTCCTGGACACTTGTACATACTGGGGTCCTCTTAACTAGAAAGCTTTAACCTGGCAATAGTTAATAGAGTAAGAAAACTGTGCAATTTAGTCAGTATGCAAAGTGCAAGAGATTATCAAAACTAGATGCATTCAGCCCTCTGAAGGATAACTCTGAGAACAGTCTGGTGCAGGGTTATCTTGACCTCTTGTAAACAAAGTTCAGAAAACACAATGTCTTTGCAAGTTAATGATACATTGAGGCTTACAGTCTGCAAAGGACAAACTTTATAAGATAGGCAAATTTTTGTGGGAACACCAGCTTCATCCAAACTTCTGTAAACGTGGTTCAGAAGGGAACTGAGTTGTCAACAAAATAATTTTGAACTTATCACATAGCACAGTAATGATCTTGTATTTCTGTGTCATCACAACCATGTATCTTAGTTCTGTGTTGACAATTATAATTCCATCTCTGCAACTAAATAACTCAGTCTTTTGGAAATGTTTCAAAAATTTGCTCTGGCAGATAAGAAACCAGAGGTGCCGTTATGATTCTAACAAACACTGAAATATCCCCAGATTTTAAAACGTATAAACAGCATATTTTCAAAACACTATCTCATTTCAGTTATCAGCAGATGCCCATTTTCCATAATCCTCATGCATATTTCTATTTTGTGATGTTTTACATTCTAGTGATACCCTGCAATAAAACCTGCAATAAAATCCTGCAGCCACCTGCTGAATGAAGCATTTCCAAAAATCTACAAAGGTCAGTGATGGTAATTTACAAAATTTAGCATGCAATCAATAATACTACAAACAACCAGTTTTTTAAAAAAGAAGTATTATCACGGTTCAAAACCAAACATCTGAATCTTAGAAGCACTTGATTTATGATGTCAATACAAATGTAATTCAAAGCCTTTGCACTAATGCATTAAAATGGATACTACAACTGCAGGATGTTCTTCCCCTGCACAGATGGGAAGCTTGCATGTATTTCTTATACCCACACATATTCAGGTCTATTCTTTCCATTCTGGGCTTCTTTTCCATTCTCCTCTATCCCCAACTCTTCGTTTCACAGCCAGGTCTCCCCCATATTCTTCTCAGCCATCCTCTGTGCCCATATTCTGAGAGCAGTCCTGTTCTTACCTTCCAGCACAGACACCTTTTAACATACCCAGCTTTCTGTTCAAGGAGTGCCCTCAGTGACTTCTGCTACCCTGTCCTTCTGTACCACCTCCACACTCCAAGTCCTGGTTTCTCCTTCCAGCTCAAATTCCAGCCTTCTTTATACCTGCCAAAGTCTACTCTCCCTTGTGCCTTTTCCTGATTTCCAAGTCCACCTCTTGTCCTTTACAACTTCCAATCAGAAAGCATGATGTTCAGAAACTGACAGGGCTGGATGGGATGGGTAAGAGTGGAAATTGTCTGGAGCCATGAAAAAGCAGATATCTTCATACTTGGTCGCAGTAACTGTAGCCTAACCTAAAAACTCAAGGAATAAGTGTGGAAGACTTCCACTAACCTCTGAGATTAAGAAAATTTTGTGAAATCTTCACTGTGGAAGATTTAGCTGCAGTGATGTAGACTAATCTTGTGCTGAGTACTTGCAAACATTTTTGACTCCTTCCCTGGATACCTTCACAAGATCAGTTAAAAGGAAAATCACATGAATGCTAATAGCCTGGCAAATTCCAATTTCTCTTGCAAACCTGCGTGTCAGCAGAAAGAATTACCAGATATTATTGCATTTTTAACATGAGCAAGCTTCGTTTGTTTCACTATCTTTGTGGAAACAGACAATATTTGTCTAATAATTTTCCACAAAAAAATCAGTTTATGAAAGACTGCAATTTCAATGGTCAAAGTCTTGCAAGGCAGAATGCAACAGGAGTTTACATTAGGAAGCAACATTAATGTAAGTCAATATCAGTTCCACTTCAAAATATTAACTGTCATTGCATTACAATAAAAATCTTTAAAAAGCTTTATTATGAAGGCAAGGCCAACCAACAAATTTTGGAATTTCCTTGATGACTAAATATATTTAACATACAAAGACAAACCTAGTATTTTAACGAGGGTAAATGATTTTCACCGTATTTTGTTCAATGTTCTATAATAATAAAAATTATGATTATTATCATGGTAGCACACATTAATAATTGTTCTTCATAACACCTTCGCCTTTGGCTGAAAATAGTGGAACAACACAAGCACAAACAAGCAATGACACACTCAAAGTAAAAAGTTCTTAAGACATTAAGTAATGTCAGTAATTTTTCTGCATAAAGATCATGTTTTTATCTGCATTTAGATATATTTAACTTTAAAACAAAGACATCTGGACATAGCAGAAAGAAGCATCTGAACACAGTTAAGTCATGTTTAAAAATAAACACAAATTTAAACATCACAAGCTTTTCTGCTTCAACTTCAGGTTCACCTCCTAAAGCTAAATATTTACATACATATTGTTTTAAAATATTTTGTATAATATAGGCTTGCACTGAGTGAAGTAGCTCTTTCAATGTGCATATCAAGGCAGCAGTTCAACAGCACACAGAAGCACTCCAAACAGAATTTCAGACCATGAAACAGAGAAGTGGACTGTGGATGACTTAATGCCACCGTGGAAACTGTTACCTGTTACCATGATTGCTTCCAGCTCATGGAACACATCTGTAACACCAGATTCTGAATCTACCACAACTTCTTGCTAGCATCTGACTTTTCATTATAAGTGTCTTGGGATCTTTAACTGACTCAAATCATTACTAATTATGCACATTAAAATAATGGCCAGCAGTCCTACCACAGCTTCACCATACTAATAATAAGAAACAATCCTTATTTTCGGAGAGTTTACAGTCAAGAAAGGCAAGACAAAGAAGAGATATGCGCAGAGAAGCAAGGAGATTTACTCTGAGTCAATACAAGGAGATACAGCCCAAGTCCCAGATAGCTCTGGTGCCATTTCTATTCTACCACCAAGGCCTCACTTTAATCAAGATATTGCTTTAATGTCTTACCTGAAAAGAAAATAAATGTCATCACAAATAACAATACTGAAAAACTGAATGGAAAAAAAAAAAGTATTTTTTCTCAAGAATTTTAGATACTAATTATATGCTTTCAGAAGCTTTAACTTGCAAAAAAAAAGAAAAGAAGACAATATTCTCTAGTCAACTGTATGATCTAGGACAAGAATTTACACACAAGTGGGTTTATCTAAGCATACTGACAGAATACTTCTTTCTGTATTTCCTTAAATTTGGCAGGGCTGAAAATATTTCTGTCAATTAATATTTTAATTTCAATTATTATTTTTCATATATAATTACAACAACAGAGATGGAATACATAAGCCAATTTCCAGAGTCTTAATGAATATTTCTGTTCCTGAGAGATGGTAGAAATCTAAATATTCAAAAAACATAAATTATTCACGCGGAAGGTTCGTTTATATGGCAAATCATGACATGGGACCAACTAATGCAGACTGCCACCAGTGTCAAAATACTATATGTAGCAGCACCAGATCCCCACACCAAACCTCTATCCTTCCTTCACAGAGAATCTTTGAAGTTAGAGATCATCACATTTCCCTACAGAGTACCTATTGGTATATTATTACTACATGTAACAGCAAAGCTCAAGTAGGCTTTTCCATGCTATTTAGGAAGCAGATATTCCCAGCACAAGTAAAACCTGCAACTAGAAATACTATACAGTGCCATAAAGACAATAAAACTTAAAACGTGAGGAAAAAACCCAGAAGTGACAAGAACACATTTCCCTTTCAATCATGTATCAAACTACTCAGAGCTCCAGAACAAAAATACCTCATTACACCCCTCGATAGCTGTCCAATCCCACTACAATGCCTCTCTCTGCGTCCCCTCTTCACACAGACATACAGCATAGACACTTCTGCCTTTGCAAACATTAAGTCTGCAATCTATGGATTCTTCTTCAGAAGCTTTAGTTTATCTGATTCTTTACAAACTGCAAATCCACAGATTGCAGAGGGAAACACAAAGATACTTTCTGAAAGGAGAATCTTGCAATTGTTCCCACACTGAGCCACATCCTGCTATGTCAAAGTCCAATCAAGGACAAAAATACTCCTTTTCCAACACAGGCTGGAAGGGGAAGAGAGAAACGATGATGGTGTTTAATCTCTATAAGATCGCCCAGGAATGAACTCTGGCTTTTTTAATCTAAGAATAAAAACATAAGTCTCTAAAAACATTTAGAGTTAGTGTTGTTAACATTGTCAACGTTACTTCCACAGCATACATTTATCCTAACGAATTTTTCAGCCCATAAGGCATTTTTCAAACACAATTTTTTAGGAGCAAAGAATATTAAAATATCAGGCAGATAAGTTACATAATCTTTGTCTTTTTTTTCATTAGGAGGCTGCAGAAGAGTATTATCTGTGCTGACAGTGTCTGGGCATTTTGACTAATCTTTTTAGAGTGCTTCAATTTAATAACATCCAAGCCTGGAACGCACTCTGTGCCGATAAGCAGCTCATACAAATCCAGACAAAAAATTTTCTTTGAATTCCCTATGTTTTTTGCACTGGAAATACCATGCATCAGTCATACTGTAAGTTGCATACATTGGTCATGCCAGAGCCCCCTCGGCTCAACTATGGATTCATCTTCATGTTCTAACCTATGTTCATAGGTTACAGTACAGTACAACTCACTGATAACATTCCAGCAAACCTGTCTATGGAAGAACTGTAGATATCCAAATGACTCCAGAAAAGCTGACCTTCATCTTTACAAAAGATGCTTTCCTCTTTTCTCCCTATGCTTTATTTAAGATAAAATTTCAAAATAAGCTATAAAAATAAATTGGATTTTTTCAAAGAGATAAATAATATATAGTAGAACTATGAAAGAGAGTGTATCCAGTCTAAAAGTTGCATTCAGACTTGGTCACTATCCAGGAATATGCTTATTAAAGTTTTCCATTGACATCTTCTCTTTAAATTGGGATAGATGCATCAGGGTAACTGAGACATGCTTTAACTTTTCAAACTAGTTATATTTCACATTTACTGTCTCAAAAAAACTGTATGGGAGAATGTCACGCTTGCAAGGTTGACTACTACTTCACAAAGCCCATTGGAACCAGGAAAGAGAAGAGAGTTCACCCCAAAAAATTTGCAAACACTACCTCAGCATCTCTTAAGGAATTAGACTGAGAATACTTTTGAGAGGCTACAGGTGTTATTGCTACCACCAAAGGAAAGTTTTATCCAGATCTTCAGTAGAATCCATTTAAGAAAGTTTCTCTGTCATAAACTTTGATCTAAGCATACTGGGTTGCTGTGTTCACTTTTCTAAGACTGTAGCAGTTCACAAACACTGTTCACTTTTTTTGGTTTATTGTTATCAAAGAGATCAGCTATGCAACTAACTATGCAAAATAACTAAAAACTATGCCATATTTAGTATTTTATAACCACATTTAACTCTGGTATACTGCAAGGATGGAATATTTTAAAGGACAAACAATAATGTTTTATCACACTTCCCAAAACACCTTCTGACCAGGGAAAACATACACCTTCTCAGGTGGCAAGACACAGTGCACTCTTCTATGTTACAACTTGCAGACACCTTTGACACTGATGGCCAATGCCATTTCCAGAAGCAGAGACAGAATTGCAGTAGGAAATGGTGTTTATCTCCTCATGAGATGTACTGGAACTACACTGGCATGATTGTTGCAGGGCCAGAGACCATTCAGCTGCAATATTAGAGTGACATTTACTCACTGACTGTCTTAATAAGAAGTCCACTGAGGCCAGGAAGGTAAAATGAGTGCTTGAGACTTAATCCTAGCCTTGACTGCAGACAAAACCTGTTCCCCATTCCATCAGTGCTATTTCCTCACATGCACGTACAGCATGAGCACAAGCTGATGCTTGTTCTGAAAGAAAAGAGACACACACAGCAAAAAAATACCTGAGGGTAGGGATTGCCACTGCTGAGCTTTTCCCTTGCCAGTGAGGCTTGCCCAATATCCTGCTCTCCTGATGGCTACCCACCTCACCCCGTAACTCCACTCGGACATAATCGCTGACCTCATGTATGCAGCTTCAAGCCATACAGCCCCTTCTTCTTCTCCTGCTGCCCCATGCAGCAGGAAGAAGAGCCTGCTACTCTTCTCCTACATCACTTTTTCCTCAAAGTGTAGTTTTTAAGTATAGCAGCAGCAGAACACAAATCTTTAAAAAAGCTGAATAATGTGTTATGGTAAAATTATCCAAAAAGTCACAATCTAACTTGGCTTTCTCTTTACTTCTTCATATCTGATATTACATTAAGATTTTGGTGAAATCCCACTTATGAGCTCACTATTCTGCCTCCTACACAAATACAAACTTTGAATCCTATCTTCCATTACCCTCCCCACAATTTTAAATGCCTCATTGTTAAAATAAACAAATAAATTACTGGTTATTCCAAGACAAATAGCTCATCTGTTTATTACAGTCAATGTAAAGGAATAAAGAATATATAGCTTTATCTAATATTGCAACCCACAACAGTAATCTCCTAAACACTTGATTTTTAAGCACAAAGAAAGAAAGAGGGTATAAAATATGCACTTAAAGAAGCATGGTATCTTCTAATTTTGCTGTGCAGAAAATAATGTATTCTTTTTAGAAGTTATACACCATCAACTTACACAGCAAGTGCTAAAAGAACACAATAAACAATCACATTATATAAATCATCTGCATCAAAAGCGTTGAATGTATCTCAGTACTATAATACCAGATCCTACCCACCACAAAATCTCTTAGGCACAGCCTTACCATCAACTAATTCACAAGGCTCACTTTAATGAAAAACATATCCGAGAATATAATTAATCTTTTAAACCAAGGATATAATTTAGCCCTTAAATATACAACTGAGAAAGATATCATTAGGCTCAGTACTTATATTTCCTTCATGCCCCTACACGACTAATTTAAACTGTCCCAGAACTAGGCATGGGCATTACTGCTGACGACATTTAGCCCAGTAGGTATTCTAGGTCAGACCATACATCTCCCTACCTCAGCAACCCATCTCAAGAGTGGATGGTCAAGGGAGTGCATAAGAACAAAGCCAGTATGTAGTGATACCTCCCCAGAATGCTGGAGCTTAAAGCCAGGTAGTGCCTTTGAATGTGGAAGTAGAAAATATAGATTAGACAATCCAGCTCCTTCTAGATGAACACCTCTTTCTGCAAAAAAAATGAATGAATATGTACAAAGTATATAAATTCTGATATAAATTTTCACTTTTAACTATGTAAAAACCAGTCTATAATTGCAGTTTCTGGGCACTGAACTGTCTACCCATACATGTTTTCAGGAACATTTATGATGTTGGCTTTAAAAACATGCCTTGTGATCACATTAAGTTTACAGTATTGTACAACTAAAAAATTGTTGAAGCGATACAAAGAGCACTTAACCAATTTGGGTATCATGTATTACATACAAATGACACTCTTTCTTGATCAAGCTTTAAAAAGCAAATCCTGCAGATCATGTTAAGCTATAATATTGACAGGAGAAGGCCCATTTCATAACAGTAGAACTGAGTTTGGGTGGACGCTTACTTATTTACAAGGAACCAAAGGGTGTCACACATTCTCATGGAGTACAGCAAGAGTCATCTGCAAATTCTAAATCTTTTAGATTTGCTTCTCTTAATGTATTCTCTTAATTTAGAACACCTTAACCCTACCACCACCACCAAACCAACCTAGCTATTAAGAGCCATTCTTCTTCTAGCCTCCCTGTGAAGCTACAACACACTGAATCTACCTTGTGAATAACACATTGGCTAATCTTTCCTTTGGACAGAAGAAAGAAAGGTTGAAGGGAGACAGAAGCAGAAGAAATAGGATAACATGTACTGATATGTGTAGCAATAAACAACAGCTTGAACACTGGAACTAGGGAAGCTTTGGACAAGTCTGACTGACCTACAACAGAAATCAGGGCGCTTTTTTTCTGCTTTCTGCATGAACTTTGGATGGGGGTGGGAGGAGTAAATAAAGACTATCAAGATATCTGTTTACTTGGACGAAAGTTTAGGAATAGCAAACATCAACCACACACACTGTGTCTTTGAAAAAGATATTAGAAAGTTTAAATACAAATGGAATTAGTTGCAATAATTTCATTGGCTATTTTGTCTAATGCATCCACTTGAGAATCCATTTACTGTATCTTCAGTGCTTTGTAGTTTTCCTGGTTATTTTAATAGCAATAGTTTCATGCCTAGAGCTCCATATACTAAGATAAAGATATACCTACACCAAAACTCACTGTGCATCATGTGAATCATAGGTCTTTCTTGGCCTGTTATCATATTTGTCATTCAGACATAGACAATGGTAGCAGCCCACTGTAATGTGAAAATTTTGACTGACTGTAGAGATACAGGTGCAGGTTAAAATCATTTCTATTATAGCCAATTCCAAATTTTTCCATTGTTTAAATGAGCACAATGTTACTGTCTTCTACTGATAAAAAATAAATTTGGCATATGGAAGATTTAGCCAGAAAGGAAGGAAAAGGGGGAGGTCATACGAAGAAGTGAGAAACACAGATACAAACCCAGGGCTTTCTGTCTTCAACTAGAATAAGCAAAACAGAACCAGTCACCAAGAGGAAAAGGTCTAATATGAGCATACAAGTTACAGGGAGTTGGTTGAGTAATTCAAGACCAAAGATAAGCAACTAACTGCATCTCAGAGTACTTAAGCATCTTCTTCCCTATGGGGGAGGTAGAATACGATGCTTCTGTAAGGCCTCCATGTTTCACTCAAAATACACTGTTTAATCCAAGACCATGGCCCATGGACTGACTCATGCAAGCAGCTCAACATGCATAGATCAAGATCAGCAGCAAAGAAATGATTATTAGCATCTGGGGAAAGTTAGATCTTCCTTGGTATGTCTCCAGTCAGAAAGGGGCCTATTTCTAACTCACCCGTCATGCCAGAGTACAAATGTAAAGTAAGTATTAAAGTAAGCTTATTGGAAAAAAAAAATTAAAAAAAAACCAACAAAAATCTCCCACAATCACAGACTTCTTTCAATATCTCCCATGTTAAAACATCAGAAGAAAAAGGTATTTCTTACAACAAAAGTCTTACTTCCTGGATGTGTGAAGCAAACTTGAATAGCAATACTACCAGTAAGTACTGCCTGCTCCATAAAACGACATAAGTCTTTACAACACTCCATGTTTTATATGATCCTGCAGGGTCTTGAAAATTAAATGTTGAGGGGAGAGAAAGCAGCGGTCAGTAGGGCATCAATACAACCATAGCCAGAAACACCATGACAGACTCCACCAAAAGTAATCTGGGCTTTTAAGCTGCATTTATGAACCTTCCTCCTGCTCCATTGCCAATACACAAGTTGTAAGCAATCATTTAAAAAAGTAACACAGAGTTAATGAAATTGAACTCTTTTGTACGTAAAGGAGGACCGCATATGAAATTTCTCACACAAGAACTGCCCAGTTCCATACCTACTGTTCCTCTTGCATGGCAGGGCACTGCACTTGCTTAGGTCTCATGTGTTTACTCTGCTTCCCCCTACGCTGTTGTCCCCCTCACTGGCCAGCTGATTTATTTTCCATTCAGTGTCTCCTTTCTCTGTACAATTAACTCCAGAAACTGTTAACTCTCTCATTCTGCTAAATAGAATCTAATATTCCTCAAAACCCAACATATAAAGTAAACAAAGGATATGTTATGGTAAAAGGTGTATGGAAGAAATGGGCAAAAGGGAAAGAGAAGCCTTTCAGTTAAACTAGGACAATACAGACTGGAGATTCCATTTTCTACAAAATGACCTTAATCAAATGCTTGGGATCTCATAGCATAACTAAAGCCCATAAGGATGACATACCTAAGACATTTCAATAACTGACAAAATATGTCACTTCTAAAATATTTATTAAGCATTTACACAACATCTGATATGGCTTTAATTTCAAACTTATTAAAAACACATATGCAATCATGTTATACAAAAACCAGACATACCCACAACTATAAGAAATAACAGCTTACTACGGTTTCCAGTGGAAAAGAAGAAAGTTTCCCATGGCTTGTTTTCTTTTAGGCAAGGAAGGAAAGTAACATAATTCATTTAACCTAAAGAAACAACGTTACCTTGGCTAAATACAAGCAAATACAACTTCTGCCAATGTTGTTGTCTTACTAATAAATATTTGTCATCTTCCACTTCCCTCCTAAATTAGTCACCATCTGCTTAATCTCAACTGAGATCTCCATATTTCACCTACAGCAAAGATAAATGTTGGGTATAAACACAGCTCTTGGGAGGCAAGGCAATCTCTGCTGCAGGATAACAGGAAAAATGTCTCGTTGTGGTTACAATCATTTGCTTTTCACCACTTATTGAGAGTAAAGCAGCAAAAAAGTTCAGGTCATTTCCTGACTGGCACAGCAAGTTACAGCAAGATACACATTCTATTAATTTTTAATTGCATTGCTTGCAGACTGAAAGCCCAAAAGGCGAGCATTCCTGTTTAAAGCATAAAGAAGGGCACTGAAACTGCTTACCTCACTCAGCTCTGCAGGGGAGTCATTTCCATATTTCATAGCAACTCCAGAATTCATGATTAGACTTCTCAGGGCTTGACGATTTCTGCAGATTTTAATGCTTCGAAGCTCTCTTCAACTGATTCAACACTTTCTTCTCCAAAATTGTTCCGCCTCACACATTTTGCTCTAGACAGCCATTTTTACTCCACATCACTGATAGTTTAAATTAATGATGCAAGATCTTCTGAAAGAGCCAAACTGGTTTTGACTTCACAGACAATCCATCGCTGCAAGAGACTTGTTAACACTGTGAACTGCTCAGAGAATGCAGGGAAGGAGCTGCGTGCCAGGATCCCAGGGCTGTCTTAGTCCATCTGCAAGGCGTGCTTCATCTCCGCTGTCTGTTTTATGCTGCTCTTTTCCACAACTCTGTTTAAGGGCATCTCCCAATGCTGCTTAATGCGCTCAGAAAAAATTGATGAGCTTCACGCGAGTTCACGGAGAAATTAAAAGGAGGGTGCTGCTACAGACTTCAGCGTTCGGGGAGGGAGAAGGGAAAAGAGAAGAAAGCTCCCTTTCCCAAGACAAACCAAGGCTGCACTTCACGCTAAAGTTTCCCCTGCCAGTGAGCCTGGAGTTTAAGTGGTTTATGATCAAACACAGCTGTCTTGCTGCTGGCTAAAGGGTGCATGGAAGGGGCGGTACTAAAAAGGAGAGTGCAAGTGGGAGGGAGAGAGCTACAGAGAGTTCATTTTGGAATTACAGGCATCTTTCCAGCTTTCTGCATACTAATTACGATACGCAAGACTATAAAGCTAAGTAACAGGAAATGCCACCTGGATAACAATAAATTGGATGCCTATTTCCCTATTCCCATGTGCAGTTAAATAAGGAAAACTGGGGAGCTTTAGAGGGTGGGGGTGGTAACGATTTCAAAAGGTCACAGCAAGCCCAAAAGCACCATTAGAAAGCTGCAAAATTTTATGTAACACACTGACATTTTACAAAGAGTTTGGAGAGATGCTATTGGAAGAAGAGGAGAAAAAACATTTGCTTTCAACATTCAACTGATAATCTAGAAAAATGATTAACAATTTGGATCTGTAGACGTGCTGCATACATTGCAAGAACCGACAACCTTTCCCCTTACCTCAATCCCCGAAAACATAGTGATAGCCTTGCACTTTGTGATGCTGGATTGGAGTTAGAAGTAGGAAATACCATACTTTGCAGATGAAATTTACCTGATCATATTATTAAATTGTCAAATTAGTATTAAAAAAAAATCCATGAAAAACAGGAATAAATGCTATATAAGCTAAGGCACAATTATTGTATTCTGACAGAAACATTTACATGAAAAACAATGTTCTCCAAGAGTGACGTTTTGAAAAATAATTTTGTGGGTTTTTTTTTCCTCCTCTGTTAATCGCAGATTAGTATCATTATGCAGACATAGGGATAATTCATTCAAATGACAATACAGAAAGTGCATTAAGAACAAGAACCAGAGTAAATACATATATGATACCACTCTATAATACTAAAAAGCCATAGCACTTTCTGAGTCCCTGTCCCTCCTCTGAGCTCAGCATCAGGAACTGCAACTCTCCTCTGGCACAAGGGGTAAGGGATAAGCCACAATCTCTTTACAAGATTTTATACTTTCATCCTCGAGGCCTATTTTCCAGCTGTTCCTTTCTCTTTTCTATATTTTTGCTCTTCTCCAGTTTGCTTTCATGTAGTCCATATTTTGAGGTTTCCCTTCCTCTTTTCATGCCCACCTCATATTGCCTCCATTCTTCGTTATTTTCCTCCTTGAAAGCATCCTCCCCCTCTCATCCTTACACTCAGTTCCGTCTCTACCTCTAGCCCTTGCTTCTCTGTGTATTCCTCCTCACTCATCCGCTTTGTTCACGACATATGTTTCCATTTACGGGCCCTGAAACGCCGGCGATGGGCTGCACTGCTCTCTGCTGGCGGACAGAACCA
The DNA here is from genome assembly GCA_004320125.1 of Scolopax mira. NCBI lineage: Eukaryota > Metazoa > Chordata > Aves > Charadriiformes > Scolopacidae > Scolopax > Scolopax mira. The sequence continues at coordinate 175,320 of BJBW01006103.1, read as the reverse complement.
CAGAATCACCGAGTGCAGCAAGAGGCACAGTGCCACACCGGGAAAAACCTCCCCAGCCCCTGCCACCCCGACAGTGGCCAGGAAGCCAGGAAGATGCAGAGTCCTCCCGACGACAGCCTGCAGTACGGAACAGGATATCCACGGAGTTTTTGTAATTCCCGTGCATTAAAATGTGATTAACAGTGTTTTATACCCAAGAGCAAGGGTACTGTATAACGACTTGCCTCATTTCTCATACATGAGAAAAAAACAACTTCAGGTCAAAAGTTCCTGCAGCTGACACAGTACATTTAAAAATCTTTTCTCTTTTTCAAGTTATGCCTTTAGGAATGGGAGAGTTTTAGCATTTTGAGAGAGTAGAATGAAAAAGTTTTAGTATTTTGCATCACTACACTTATTAAATTCCATATTCCTTCTTATAATCTGGTCTGATCTGACCTTTGTCCACATGTATCACATATTCACCATCACAGGGGTGAGTCTCAGAGTGACTTAAGAATACAATTCGCAGAATTACTTAAGAATAAAACCTAAAAAGGTTTTCCTGTTCTAAATGAAAGACCATACTAATTATGGCTTCAAAGCACTGTATTTCCCATACTATATTCCTACAGTGCCAAATATTTCCTAGCTGCCTATAAACAGACATTCAGAAATTACAAGTTTTGATTTTCTTTCCTCACTCCCATTGCTGCCCGTGCCTGGCAGATGAGCCATCAGACAGCCCAGCACTACAGATGCATCCTAAGCATAATGGCACAGGACACTCGAGGATCTGAACTAGATCCACTCCATGCTGTACCCATCCAGTGCACGGGATTTTTTTTCTGCCTCTTTCCTGCTCTGTACAGTAACATGGTGGAGAGAGACAGAGATACTGACTGAAAAAATGGCAGCAGAATTCACAGTTTCAGATATGCACAAGAGCATGGGAGAAACAGGCAGATACTTTCAGAACAGTTTACATATATATTTAAGATTTAAAACTAAAAAATTACCTGTAACACATGTGCAAATTAATGAAACATTTAAACCAAACTCTGATGAAAAATGATTTTACTTTAATCCCAGCTGACTCCCATTGCAATGTCTGCATGCTTGAACTGAGTGGTACAGGATTACACATTTCTCAGCTGGAAAGCATCAACTGTTACTTGTAACTGACCTATAAGTACTGGCACTGCTTGTTTCAATGTCCTCATAAATTTTTCAGTCATTTCTTTATTGTGAAGGGCTACCTAAGATAAAATGTACTCATTCTCCTAAAATAGTTAGTATTCTATCACATTTTTAAAATACTCAGTCATATTGAGTAAACATATTCTGACTACCTGAATATGTAGACCTTGTTCCTCTCTGAAATGTCATACTGTCTAGCATATCCCCGAGTCCATTTACATTACATTACAAACATTACATTACAACATTACATTACAAAATGAAATCCCCAGATATACCTGACCAGCTGTCTCCAGCACTTTCACCATTTTCAAATACATGTAAGTGATCTAATAAAATAGCAGGGTACTAAGAAGCCTGTTGAAGCTGAAGTATATTTTCTCATTGGCTCGTGTCAAAGGCAGGCTTCAAAGAAAACAAAGGAAAATGTCAAGCATGTCCATTTTGCATTACCAGAAAAAGAACAGAGCATTCTGTGATTGAGCAAGAGAGGTACCTGTTGGACTATTTGATGACTGAATGTTCATAGTCTCCCCTGATTCAGTTCCTCACCTAGGATAGCAATGCTCCCTTGCCCTCAACTTCTTTTTTTAACCCCTACAGTTAGACAAGGGGTTGGGATGGGAATGGGAAAAGGAACCTCTTAACCTACAAATGTACATTTCTTAGCCCAAGAGGACATGGTCTCAGTGGATGCCTCACTGTGTACTATGATACAAACAAGTAGGGGGAAACAAGAAGCTGGACAAGACTGACTGTCACTGAGGCTTTCAGTAACAGCATCCACCAAACGTTTTCTGTCAAGACAGAGACACTGGCCCGGGTTTCCACTCAGTCTCAGTGCATTCTGATCAATTACTGCTTTCTATACCTCCAAAGCACTCATGATGCATACTGCTTGTAGGTAAGTGCATTTGTACTGACAGATTCTTCCCAAGATAATTTCAGAATTATCCAGTAACAACCATTACTGTGGCCAGTTTGCTGATTGTTGATCTAATAATCCTATGGCCACTCTATTCCATTTGTTTACTCTTATTAAGCTGTAGTAAAGGAATCATTGACATGTATCCAAGATACACTGAGAATTCTACCTTTTGACTGTATGTGAATAAATATTTAATAATATTTATCACCTAGAGGTGATAAGGATTCTTTTAGAACAAAATAGAACACTCTTGCCCTTCTTACTTTTACTTTTGAAACTGTCACATAATATGGAAAAAAATATCATTGTAGTTATTTTACAACACTTCTCCCTCATACCATGTCTCAGTAATTAAAATACTCTATTTCTTAACAGTTATTGGAGCAGGTGGGACAATTGCCACACGTGAGTGTTCCTCCCTTGTTTTGATAGCTGCAGAGTGAAAACTACAGCATAAAACCAATGATCTATTAAATACATATGTATCACATATTCTTCAGCACAGCATGTACCACTTTCAGAGAAGCAATTTCACTCTGCATACACCATGCACGATTAGCTGATCACAATTCAAGGACGCATGAAATAAAGCCTTTGTGGCTGGTTCTGTTTAATTAGCTCTGTAATTGGAATGCAACCAATTGAAGTCAACTGAACATTTAGTTTGTTTGTGCGTTTCAATACCATCTCTACAGTTAGAGCAGCACTCAGCAAAATCCCACAAACAAATAATTTACACCTTCAAATGTTGCAGCTCTACTACACACAATTTGAGTACAATATGCTTTTGTTCTCACTCTGGCACAAAATACACAGGTGTAGTGCCAAAGTCTAAATTTCCACAGACAAAATAGTAGCACTCTGATGGTTAGCATGAATGCTAAACTTGGAAGCAGAAATTCAATACAGTAGCTGGATAATGTTTCCAGAAAATTCTTTATTCAATAGCACTAATGCACTATGATTTAAAAGGGAAAGGCTGAAAGGCATGGTCCGTTCTTCTTGATGGAAGCTGTTCTCATTAATGTTAGTGAAGGTTATGCACCTAGCTTGAGAGAAAAAAATCCAACTCATTTGAAACAATTGGAAGTAACCTTATATGAATGAAGCACTCTCTATGAAGAAAACACAAGTGAACTTCTCTTCTTTCCTTTAATCGCACCATCTTGATTAGTCTAAAACAGATAACACGTCTAGAATAATGTAATTTCCAAATAGCACTTTAATCAGCTACTCTCACCTGTTCACCCTTCCTCAAATACTTAATCCACTTAAAAAGTCATGTCCTTGACCTGACCAGTCTCCTTGGGAGTTCACATTTGATCCTTTTTTCCATTCTCCAGTATTTCACACCATGAAGCCACTCACTAACCTGTCAGAGAGCCACTCTCATTTTCTGTCATCTCATCCAAAGCCATCACATTCATTTTCATTCCCTCTGACCCCACAGGACCTTAGCATCAGGTCAGGACAGGAAAAGGACCATGGAGTCAATGTGTGCCAGAGACTTTTTGTTGAGGACAACAGAGAGAGAATGGTAGCAATTTCTATGCTCTATTCATGTTGCAGCCACATAACTATCATCACTGTACATTTTCACTCTGCTTAAAAAAACCGAACAAGGCCATTCTGTAAACTACAATTCATCCCATTATACTTCGGCTTAGCTTCCCTTTGTTGTCCAGCATTCCCTCAGTACAGTCACGCATTCCGCCAGTTGCTAACCACAAGGTAAATTTATTAATTTCAATTTTGGTCCCTATAGTCTTGGTAGCCATTGTCATTTAACTTCTCTAGAAGCCCTTCGATTTGAACACTTATTGCAATAAAAATATGACCACTCCTAGTAAATGCTTGTGGATTAATCCTAACTTTAAAATATCTACTCTTCCACTTTATCAGAACTTGTATTCCCTCATGTTGTTACCAGTTGTGAACTGGTAATCTTTCAAAAGTTCTCACTTGCATAAAAAAGATTTGCCTGCTAAGTCTCTCCTCTTTTTTCCCAATTTCTAATAGTGATAATTCCTCATGTACATTCTCTCTTTGCTCCTAAACACTCTTGGTTTTGTACCTTGTCTTTCATATACTCTCATTTCTAGTTCCAGTCCCCACTCAACACTCATCTCACATTCAGCATCCTAATTCATCAGCTGTCCACTTCTCTTTCACTCTTGAACTCTTCTAAGACATCCACTTGTGGTCAGTCTGTAGTTATTTTCCCTAATTATGTCTCTCCAGTCTGACTTCCATTACCACTGGTGTGTAGAAAACACAACTCACTGACTTGGACCAATGACCGCATTAGTGCCCACTCAGTGCCCACTCTAAAGAAGAGGGAGGGATCCTGACCCCTGGTTTACCTCAGAGCTGTACTTGGATGCTTCATCCCCACCTAGCCAAGCATCCCATTTCACCACCTGTAGTCATGATCTCTCCTGAATGCTTAACAGGGGAACTGATGGATACTATCTGATTTTCTGCATATATGTATACACACACACATATATATACATATACATGTGTCTGTGCAGTGTGTGTGACATTTGTATATAAAGTATACATACTCACACAAAATAAGTATACACACATATATACACTCATATACAAGTGTGTACACACACTTATCTATATAAATGTAGACACATATGTATCTGTATATAAGTATTTAAAAGTTTGGATTCACCGAAATATTCCATTTGAAACATTTTCAATCAGATGAATTCTGGCAAATGCAAGGCAAGTGTCTGACAGATCCATAGTTGAAGCCCTATGAGACTTTTTGGCTGGCACGAGTATTTAAATAACAAGAGCACCAACTTCACTGAGCACTTAGGGGGTTTATGGAGCTTTCATTTTGGCAGAAACTGTAACAAAACATACTTCAACAAAGATACAAGCTAAAATGATAGATATGAAACCTCTGATGAACCAAACCCCTAATATTCAACAAGATCTATTTTACTGTCATCAAATTTAAGATTATTGTAATTTAATTCCTACAGCCCTCACCTGAAGTTTATTTTACTTGCTACCTTTCTTGGCTGCATAGTATAGCCAAGACTGAAGATCAGCATGTTAACCTACAGAAAACTTCTCAACTCCCGAACTATTTACTATCCAGTAAATAGGAGTATTTCTTCATTTTTATAAAGGTCTGTTGTGTGTTTTTTTCTCTCCCTGGATAGCTAAACATAAAATCCAAGCTCTCTATTCTAACCTCCTGTCTGGTCTATACAATTCATTTTTTTTTCCCTTCTAACTGCTTTGCTGTGTACCTTTTAAATCTCTCCAGTGACTTTTTTCCTATACATCTTCCTACACTTCTCATCATGATCTTCAAGACTGCCTTATGTTTGCCTCATATCTGCTTCACTCATTTCTACTTTAGGCTTCACACCTCAGTTTCATTTTACATTGGGAGGGACATCAAACAAATGTCCTTCAGTGTTTATGGTATTTCTGACTTTCTTGTATTGTCTATTTGGTTCTACAACCCAACTTGCTTACGCTCTTCTCAAGGCATTTATACTTACTTCAGGTTCATGAAACATGATTACATTAAAGTCTTCTTTGCTTCATCTGGACAGTCCCTTACTTAATTCAGTTTAGAAATGACTTGCTAAATATTTCTAGTGTTTACTCTCAGTTAAGGGTCTATCAACCAAGTAAACCAAAGCAAATAAACAAACTAATTTCTAAAAAAAAAAAGTGTTTGTTGTGACTTCACAATTTAGAATCCAGGTACAAAACATTTTATCTTTATGAATAAACACCTGGCACCCTTGTTGGTGCCACAGAAACAAAGACTTTTCCCTCCTTTTTTATAATGCATACCAGGCAATCAATATTCATGTAAAAATCATATTCAACCAATAATATGCACTTATAATCTCTTTAAAAATTCATAGGGTAGAAATATTGAATGCCTTTTTCACTCACTTTCCCTAAAATTATTCAAGTTACTTCAAATAGGTAAAGTAATAGAAAACTCAGTGCAGGAAATTAGAGATGGCTATTTAGCCTAAAGGCACAAACCTCACTTGGGTACACCAATGGGATTCTTATTTATTATGACCTCTTCACAGGACAGACACTGCCCTTCCTGAAAGTCAGAGTTTACTTTGATTGCTTCCAACCATGATAAAAAACGGAGTTTACCAATGCACTGCAACACAGATATTGTCATAATCTGTCTCACAGCTGAGAAGCTATTGTGTGGTTTTCTAGCCCAAAATGAAGAAATCATGCCGAAACAGTTCTTCACAAAAAGTAGAAACAGCAAGTGCAAGAAAGTGCCTGTGCAGAAGTACTCACCTCCCATTTTCCCTGCACTGGCACCAAAATAGTTCCCTGAAACAGCTGTCTGACAACCATATATTCACTCAAAAAAAAATCCAGACCCTAAAGAGGAGCAGGGAGTTGGAAGAGTGGCAGCATCCTGCACTGCTCAGGTCAATGTCCCAGACCTGACAGCAACAGAGAAACAATTCCAAGGAGCAGGAGCATCTTGATGAATTTAACCACAGCACTGGCAGGGTTCTATGGAAACCCTGCCTTGTCTCGCTTGGTTGACAGGACACGGTTGATTACTCCATTACAACTGAACTAGCACTGAACTGCAAAAGCACTTAGTGTCCATTTTCAACTGTGCACTGCGGTTAAGATTTTCACTTTATTAACAAAGTTCCTATATATCATGTAACCAAAACATAAGGGTTTAAGATGTGTGTAGAAAGGAAAGGGGAATAAGTCTTCTCATCTTTTTAATAAATGAGGATTCCCAGATGCTCAGCATTGCCAGCTGCAACTATGTCAGGTCAGTAGCTCACACTGAGAGAGCAGGTAGAAAAGCTAGTGAGACAGAAGACCCTGTGACAAGAGATACATGGTAATCCTCCTGGTACATCAGCATCCAGGAGGTCAATATTGCTTCAACAGATTAATAATAGGCCTCAGGCTCACTTTACTACTGCCAAGCAAGGTAATAATAACTAAATTCTATTTAGCTGTGTGCAGTGGTGCTGGGCTAATGTACCAGGTGAACTGCTCTTCATTCCAGAATACTGTGGGAAAAAAAAAAAGTTTGGAAAAGTAAAAACATCTGAACACCTGCACAGGAGTCACAGCTCCCTTAACTACAACAAACACAATGGGATGCATAAAGACAGTTTCTAAGCAATGAGGGGGAGAGGAAAGATACAAAGCCCTTGCAACTAAGTTTAATTAGAAGTTTTGAAACTTTATCTGTAGAACTTCAAAACATCTACTTACGCACCACACACTTGTTAAGACCCCCTTTTCTATAGTACCTGATTGCCACATACCAGTTCCCATCATCCAATTACAACTGCAGAGCTGGGTCAAAACCCATTATTCTGTGCACTTCACCTTCGTTATATGCTTGTAAGAGATACTGTTCAACTATCACATAAAAGACCCAATTAAAAGCCTCAGTCAAAAGGATCTATTAAAAGGCTGCCTGAATGAATGTGCCCTGTGCTGACACCCATCACGTTGTGCAGTAATTGTCTGCAGATGGAAATAGCAACAGAATTTAAAAAAAAAAAAGAAAAAAAGAAAAAAAAGAAAAAGAACCTCAGCATATATGCTACTGAAGGTAATTTTCAACCAAGTTTGTAATTTGCCTCTTGGTCACCTCTCTGTGTCTGTTACTATCCAGTAAGTTCAAAAGACAGAAAAACTACATTTCATACAAAATAGATGAGTCCTGGCAGACCTAATCCATAATGTCCATTTTAACTTACAAGAAAAAAACTGAATAACTGAGCACTATTAGAGGGCTACGGAAGGCAGAACTATATAAACACAATGCAGAATCCTGTCACACCTGATGCATGTTTCAGACAAACAAACTCTATTACAATGCTGGCTTGAAATCAAAGACAAACAGCAAACAGCTTCCCACATCCCTAAACATAAAAAACCATCTGTCAGACAAAACTGCCTTTGTACCTGCTTTCTGACAAGCCAAGCCTCCTGAATCTATATTCCAATAATCAGTTTTTGCTTTAATGGAATTCTTGGATTCTATTTTTAGCCTGGCAGAATGAAAATGATGTCTACTTTGGAAGCAAAGGCACAAAAGGCAAGCTTATGCACAAATCTTTTATAAAGAGTAGGCTCTACGGTCCACACCACTAGAATATTCTTCAACATCAGGCCTTCCTACCTACTAGAGTTCCAGTCGAAGGAATCGTTAGGCCACATTTTTACAGTAATAGCTTTTATTTGCATGAAAAAGAAATTGTAATATAAGTTGGATGTAAGAGGTGGAAAACAAATGGCTGCAAGGGGAGGAGAGGAAGAGACCTGGATCCCGCGGTTTATTGTAACAGTATGCACCGGCTCCCCAATACAGAACAGACTCAACAACAAAATAACTTGGGGAAAAAAAAAATAAATCAGTCTGTGCACCAGTAACTGAATTTTGACATATCCTACAAAGTGGCTATAGCACTGAATAAATCCCTTGAAATACACAGGATCTAGGTGTTTCTTTTCCATCCTAGCCTACTGTAAAAGGACTATAAAGGCATTACTCTCTCCCATTCAAAAAGTTGTGCCTTGTGATCATGGGATACCTGATGATTTGGGGTCAAATTTCCCTGTCTTGAAGGAGCAGAACTGCCCAAATGAAGGAACAAAGAAGCTTAATTTAAATCTACAGAAGGTTGCGATATGGGGAAGAATTGAAAATGGTATAGACTTCACCAGAAAAAGACATAGCATATATTACTGAGTCATAAAACCATAAAACCATACAGCAGGTTCTCATTAACAGGGACACCAAACACAAGTAGCCTACAAACCAACCATGCAATTACCTTTCACAATACAGTTCTGTCTTCAGACTTTGTTGATACTTTCCCTTAAAGCATCATTTCCCTAAAGAAACATCTGTGTGATTTCAATAAAACTCATACTTAACTTACAGCTGATGGCTATAAATTAAACAATAGAGAAAATAGTTCATATTTAGGATAGCTGCAAGAGCCCGCTTAGACTGCCACAAATCTCTATAAAGCTATTTTTTTCCTCATTCTCTACAAAAGTATTTTTGCTTGCTTTGGCAACTAGACAATCTTTCTTGTTTTTTAGAAGTAAATTTTTAAATCTATATATAGTACCTTAGTTAAAATGACCCAAAAATGTAGCTTAAAAAAATTACGGTACACATACTGGGTTTACAACTTTTTGGGAGGGTGAGAGGTATAGGTTTTTTAAGCAGTATAATTTTTACTCTCTAAACATCCTATATTACAGTGACTTGGGCCAAGCAAAAACTCATATACATAAGATGGACAAGCAGACATCTGTTATCAGTGGGTAATCTGATCACATTAGTCTTTATAAGGAAAGACTGTTGGTTACGTAGGCACATCCCTGCTAGTCACACAGCAAAGGACACTAGAAATACCAGCCAGCTTTGTCTTATGGCCAAACTGGAAGGCAACGTAAGAAGTATTGGAATAATTGGTGCATTGTCAAATGGTCTGAAAGGGCCAGACAAAGAGATTAAATTCATCATTTTGAATTTCATCACAGATGTCATCTGTGAATATATGCCAAATACCAAGCATCTCTACAATATTCTCTTGCTGAAGTACTGAGTACACTTTATAACATTAAGGCATTGCAAGAAATCATTGTGTGTTCGGTAACATGACAGAAGTACAAAATTTACATTCGGATCACTTAATTTACATTTATATGCATCTCAGAGCACACAAATGGTTATTGTGACTCAGGATGAAACAGCCTATTAATGCTATTTAAAGCAGTTATTCAGAAACAGCTGCGCTACAGTCTGACATAAATGTAAGCACAGTATTACTATCAAGTGTACTCTTTCATACGCAAAAGCTATACACATATATATATATGCCACAGCAAGTTAGGTTTGCCTGATTATGAGACAGATCATCTAGGTGGGAAAGGAAAAGCTACCCATCCCTGAAAAACATAATAGTGGCTTTTGGAATCCTATCACTCAGTATCAACTATCAACTAAGAAGAATAGCTCTCTCAAAACAATGGTTCTGTCTGTCATAACTTGCAGCTCAATGCTCTTAAGAAGGAAAAATTAGCAATTCAAATATTCACTGAGTCTGAGTATCCAAGAAGTATCACAGTAAGAATATCTGTTTTCAAAGAAACTAACACTTCCTAAGACAAAGATATTAAGTTCTCATCTGCTAGTGATCATACTGAGAAACTAATGCTAATACATCTACATATTGCTTTGCTATAAGTACTTCCAGTATGCCTTTGTACTTTGTAAATTTTTGGGTTGTGTACCCAGCAGATATGATTTCCTCATTTGGCACAGAGATTCCACAGTCAGACCTAAATTCGGTTTAGTAACCTTAATTCTACTGTACAGAAAGCATATCCTGTCAGACAGATGCACAATCAAAACTATTGATTTCCAAACTCAACAAAGACTTTAGTACCTCCCAATGAGGTAAGTACGCATGCAAACCAGACAGGAAGAGTTGAGATGGAACATAGACCAGAGTAGTTACAAGAAGATGCATTAAGGATCTTGTTGCTTTAGTTTTGTGTTTTCTTCTTGGTGGAGACATTCCAAAACCAGCTCCCCTTAAGATAAGATGTCAGTGCAGATTTGGCAGGTGGAGCAATCTGTGCCAATGCTCTCCAACCTAGACACATCCATCTCTTATTCATAGCCCTGCACAAGATAAACCAGGATTATGCCTGCTAAGTTGTTGGCCAGAACAACGAGATGCTGCAGGAAGCGATGCTGGCAACTCTGTAAATATGCCCTTCTCTCTGAACGTGTAGGAACAATGACATCTGTGGCACTTGCATGCCTGCTTCAAGGATGAAATAGCTACACGGGCTTCTAAAAGCAAGTGGTCATGAAGAAATCCTACCACACTCTATTCTCAAAAATACAGCTATATTCTTCCCCTCTGCGAGACAACCATACCCTTATCAAAAACTTTCTAAGTGTTTTTAACCAAAAGAACCCTGGCATGGAAGGTGAAGTCAAAGAGCTTCCAACATAGCTAAAAAAAAATTAATCAGAGATCAAAGGGTCCTGGATCACAGCAGTATAGAGTCGGGATAATTAAAGAAAACCCCATATATCAATACATTTGTGTCACATTTTAAAAATGTACGATCTTTGTGCAGAGACTTTCTCAGCAAACCACAGTTATTTACAGCTGAAAGAACAGAGGTATGAAATCATATAGTCATGGCAAATGAAACAATTCAAATTGGTTGTACTTATGTAAATGTAGCCACATATGACAACAAATACAGTAATCTTAAAACAACACTGAATTAAGGCAACAGAAACTAACAGTAAGCACACAGACATGTACTATAACTTATATGCATACATTCTACAAAAACAATAATCAAGTAAATCTAGTTTATTTTAATCATGTGCACGGAGAATACAATATGGGAATCCAAATCTTACTGCTTTGGTTTATTAAACTTCAACAGAATTCCACTATGAAATATACTTATCATATCGAGATGCTGCCCTGTGCAATGTTTCCAGAGAACAGCAATACTTCAGCTCCTATGACAGAGTGCTGTCCCTCCTGTGGTTACCACCACAGGGAACACATCAAGATCACGCAGCCGACTGGGAAGTGAACAGATGCGACACCACACGCATCAGCTATTTCACTACAGTTCTATGACTATCCACATTAGTGATCCCTGTCCAACTTTGAAGATTCAAGCACAAATAAAAACCAACTCCCAAACATGCATACAAAGAAATTCCCTGGAAAGCTTTTATAGCCATGAAGAATATTTAAATTATTTACACCCCAATGTAATAAAACCCAAGCTCATAAATGATTACATTTGGAACATACAGTGATTCCCATCAGAGGTATCTGCTGTAGTATCTAACCTACTGGCACAAACAGGTACATCATCAGTAAGTGGTGACAGGTCATGTAAGAGGTTAATAGGTTAGTCATGAATATTGGTACCAAAGTGAAGAGCTATAAAGAAAAGTATGCTCTTAATATTTAATAATGCTTCAGAGCAGATATTGTGTTATCATAAAGCTCTGCAGAGCCATACATTCACAGGATTTCAAAAATGCATTTAAAAATCCACTTTTTAAAAACTAAGCAAAGTGATAGTGGACTGATGTTCATTTACCTTTTGCAAATGAAAAATTTAAATGTTAATGGCAGTGTGGAGACCCCCTGTATTGACTGAGGCATTTTAGAAGCACATAATCACCACAGGGATGTCTTTAGCCTGACTGCATAGTTTAAAATCAAAAGAAGGCTGTCAGAAAGAAAAAGAGGAAATTAAGTAACAAGAATTGCCACTGCAACAGGGAAAAAGCACTTCAAGGTGCTGAGAGAAAAAACATCACATGACTTCTAACCAGAAAGCACGTAACTGATTTATGTTCACCCATACAATAGTTACTTTGTTAGATCTCCGAGTCTAAAATCTAAGGATCTGTAAGGAAATGTAAAAAATATTGCTTTCAAGAGTGTGTCCATATGGTCTATGTAGATGCATTTGAGAGAAGCTGTTCATCAGGGAGCAGGATGACACAGAAAGGTTCTGCTTTGATTTTTCATAAGCTTTCTGAAGAAGATAAACCTCTCTGGTTAACTTTAGGAGCATTTAGTGTTCCAGAGAAAAAAGTCCACATCAAGTCTGTTTTTAAATCTTTATCCTTCTGTTACATGGCTTTACAAAAAGAAACGCAATCAACTCCCAAAGGGAAGAAACGCAGCTATTAAACCTCCAGTAATTTTGTTTGGGTTTTTTTTTAAGTAATTCTGATTACAGTACCAAGGAAGTCTGCCCAGCTCCTTGCGTACAATGGGAAATGTTCCCTGGATTCAACTCAAAAATATGAAAGCTGAGATCTGTCATGTCTGAGAATGAATGCAAAGGGAGCAGCTCAGCTTGTCATTGTGGCAAATGCAGTTAGGTAAAACAAGCTGAGAAAGAGAGAAGGAAGTACCCATATTAAATCACAGCACTAAGGTTATCTTTATCTCTATAAAGAGTCTAAATTTAGATTGTAGTAAGCATGCCTCTCAGTATTAAAAACTATTTAAAGGGAATAAATGTAAATAGTGAAAAATAAAGTAACCCATTCTTTCCATTTTCTCACATTCCTTTCTCTCTCATTAATAAAGCCAAAGCAAAAATCTATGTATGACCCATGACACCTATGTTCAGGAGTAGTCAAATGGAGATGTTATTGTACTCATCTACACATAAATGAGAGATTGCTGATTCTACTACTGTCTGAAAGAACATAGAATATTTAAGAGAAGGAGAGTAATAGATGCTTGTTAAAACAAAGGCAGATTTCATGACAGTAAGCATAGAAGGAATTCAGAGATAGGAAATAAAAAGAAAGCCATAATGCCTGAGGACCTTTAATTTTTTTGAGCCTTCAGCATTTCTATTTTTAAGATTTCTACATGTCATAGGAATGCAGTAGCCTTCACTCTGTGCATTCTTGACTAACACCGCACATCTGTGTCTTCATGTCTGCAAGTGTAGTACAGGTTATCAAAATCCATCATTTCTGAACCACCATCAGACAGAAGCATAAACAGAGGACATATTAATACACACACACATGAAACCTGAATGAATTCCAGATCCAAAAAGGACACAGCAACTCACAGTTCCTAATCCAGAAACAGAAGTATGTGAGCCACTCGTGTTGCACAGCTACATTATCTTAGGCAGCTCTACTTCTGTTTAAGTTCCATTCCTTTAAAATAACCAAATGTGAATCAGCTCAGGTCTTTCCAAAATGGCAATTTTTAAGCAAGTTAATCAAGGCTATGGAATATGTATAACTGAACAGGAAATTGTATGTCGTTGCACTCACCATCTTCCTTAGCTCTAGGCTTGCACCTATTAAATGGATTATTGCAAAAACAGTTTTCAGTGTAGGGAAGTACTTGTTCTCCCAGTATGCTTTGATTTGAGTTCAGAAGTGTTATTGTTTATTGTACAAGTCAGAGAACACAAGACAGAATGGAGTTCAGGAACCATTAAAAAATTTAAACCCAGTACCTTACACTTTTCAAACCAGTTCAATATCCTTCTGTTAGTGGCTACATTTAGATGATGCTTCTTGCCTTGATGATGACAACGTTACTCTAGGCAGGGTCACCTGTATCATTGGAGAAACATGATATCTACAGTTTCTCTTCTATCTCAAAGTTCTGTTAAAGGAGTTATTAGATGGATGGACACGATTGTTCTTCTAGAAAGCTATGTGTTCTTTCTTACCCATTTAAAATTGCTCACATTTCCAGAAAATTACTGGAATGCTTAAATAAAGCTGCTAACTGGCCTATAATTTTCCAGGTCTTCCATGCTACGTTCTTTATAACATGTGTGCCTGCTAGTTTTCTGCTCTTTCCTGTTTCCATATGCTACTGCCCAGTCTTGGAGATCAAAGAGTTCATGACGTACCACAGTTGATCCCTGAACTATTATTCCTAGGGAAAATGAGCACATAATACCTTTAAACAACGGTCAACTTCATTGAAATTTTTCCCTCATTAGATAAGTTCTAATATCTATATATTTTTACTCTGCTTACAGAAACTTTAGGTCCTATATCAGCTCATGTTCAGGTACCTAAATAAAACTTAGAAGGCTTTTGAAAACACTTTCAGAATATTTTTCATCATTTTCTTTTCACATAATGTAGCTTTAAGAAGTTGTTGATTTTAGAAATCACACTCATTACACTTTAAGTCTTGAGCAGGATGATGATCTCCCAAGGTTCTCTTACAGCTTGAATTATTCTATGATACAATGAACTAGAAGTCTATTTCATCAAAGTCAAGCCTGCCAATAAACATTAATTTTAAGAAGTAGAAACTGTTCACATTCATTTTATTATCTTTTACTATTCCACTTAAATTCCTATGCAACATAGGTCAGAAATATGCTACAAAATGCATGGTCTTTTATAAAACGCCTGGCTTAAAATTAAAATGCAAACTTTATCCCCAATACACTAATGGGGAAGCAAATATGGAGAACAGTTCTTGCCTGGAGAAATGAAAAAGCACAGTCCTAGCACACCAAGGGTTTAAAACAACTATCAAACAGTTTAGTGGTCAGTAACAAAATAACACTGGAAGTTTTTTTTCTGCACAACACTTCTGAACAATCTGACACCACACTAAAAAAAATTAATTGGTAGGAAGTTTTCAGACAAATCTTCTACTGTTAAATTGTATAAATTAAGAACTTCAGTTTAGCTCCTCACAGACTCCTTTCAGATTAAACTGTTACACAAGCTTTGGAAATAATACGCACCAACTGCCAAAATCACATTGGTTTTCTGGTCAATGAAAGGCAACAGTAGCATGGCATTTTTCTATGAAGACTCAAAGGCTCTAAAGCTGGAATTAATATGATTCTTTGGAAAACAAACAAACAAAGAAAAATTTCTACAAACATTAAAAGCAGAGGCAAAATGCACTTACAGTGTTGGCAAGTTCTAAGTAGCTTCCTCCAACAGAGTTGCTAAAATTTGAGGCCTGAGCTAGAAGTCTTTGCAGAGCAGCCTGTTGAATTACATTGCTTCCACCATACTCCAATATCTTTTGTAGTGTAAAATTACTCTGGAGGTCTGGACTCTGAAGGTCTCTTGCTCCTGAATCATACTCCCAGCTTTCTTTGGCTCCTGATAAGGCACCTAAAATGCAGAAATGGGAAAACATTCTACTATGAGCTGTGTATAAAGAACACACAGAATCACAGAATATCTTGAGTTGTAAGAGACCCATAAGAATCATGGAGTCCAGCTCCCCAGTCCTCACAGGACTGTCTAAAACTAGATCACATGACTAAGAGTGTTGTCCAGATGCTCTGAAGTTGGGTGCCATGGTACAAGCTCGGTGCCATGACCACTTCCCTGGGGAGCCTGTTCCAGTGACCAACCACTACCTCAGTGAAGAACCTTTTTCTACATGTCCCATCTTAACTTCTCCTGATGCAGCTTCATTCCATTTCTCCATGTCCTATCACTGGTTGCCAGAGAGGAGATCAGAACCTCCCCCTCTGCTACCCCTTGAGGAACTTGTAGAATGTGCTGAGGTCCTCCTCAGCCTTCTCTTCTCCAACTGAACAAGCCAAATGATCTCAGCCACTCCTTTTACGTCTTAAGAGTATTAATAGTTTCAATGCACAGATCACTTACTAAACTACAAGATCCAGAAAGAAAAATAAAAGCATTTGCATACATTGTTTAGTATAGAGTAAAATCAGTGTAATTTTCAAGAGCTAAGGACCACTGAATGATTGTCAGTTACTATGTCAGGTCGAAAAGCAGCATGGATCAAAAAACAAAAAAGGAAAACCATAACTCACCTTTTTGTTTACTGAATACCAACACAGCAAGTTAACCATTTAGCTCTACAGTTTGTCACTTTTTATTCTAGCCCTGACTTTCTTACTGTCTCAGGATTGCTTGTTTCAGTTTGAATTTCAGACACACATCAATCACAAGGTGTTTCATTACAAATCAATGCAAGAATGATCATGCAGCTAGTAGCAAACAATGAATCCTTAAATGAAACTTTCTGTATCATGAAGCTGTAGGTTTGCTGTTTCTCCATATACAATCCCTCCAATTCCCTACAGCCAGATATGGGCTTAAACCTTAAAACAAATTTAACAAAATTTTCTTATTTTGTCAGTAAATATTTCGTCCCTTGGTGCTTGTGTTTCCCATACAACTGTCCTGCTGCTTTAAAAATCATGCTGTGTTTTAGGCGTAACAATTTCCTATGGCAAAACATTTCACTGTAGACTTTAGATTTAATAACCCTGGGCAGCACTGTAAAATTTCATATGTAGCATAACGAAGATTAAAAACAATTAAGTGACTTGTCCATGCACAAATTCTAAGTTAATAGAAAGATCAAAACAGAATCCAAAGTGAAAGACTAGAGTAAAACTCCAAATCCACCATGCAATCATTAAACCACAAGTAATTGTAATGCCATCCTATTAGTTTGAAAGCTTTTCCTTTTCATGAGCTTGTTCTCTCAAATATTCATTAGCATTCTAAGCGAGTGTTTACTAATCAGTGGTTATTACTTATTCAGTACAATGCCAGGCAAAAACAACAAACCATATAATGAACTATTAGGAGAATGCCTCCCCTTTGCCAAGAAAGTTGAAGCTGCAAAAGTGCAAAAAGAAAATTAGCCAGAAGGGAAGCAAAACATCAACTAAACCGTGGCTTTAAGTCAACACCCTAACACCTTGTAAAGCAGTTGTGCACGACAAAATGACTTAGGAAATCTAGAGCTGGTTTCCTTGCCTTACTGTAATGACAATATGCTAATCTTTAACCATGCAAGTAGAAAACAATACAAAACAAAAAAGAATTACATCTGACACTACTATAATTATCATGAGCCATTACTGTTCATGGTAGGTACAAGTAACAAAGATTAATTCAATTACTTTTACACTGAGAGCACACAGCATCGTACTGAACCCAGCTACTGTCTTCAAGCTCTCCCTCAGAGCTGAACTAAGAACTAGATACCAGCAATTTTACATGGTGTGCAGTGTGTACTGCGACAACGCTGGGTACCTCTGCCCTCTTGTGGCTATGGCATACCGTACGGAAAAAAAAAAGCAGCAGCCCACCCAGCTGAAGCATCAGAAACATCTCAGTAGCCTGAGGGAGGCAGGGGATCAGTTCTGCCATCTCCCAGGCTTGACAAGAACACAGGAAACAACTCTATCTGCACAAGCATTGCCTCAGCATTAAGAAAGTTGGTTATATCATATATATAACTTCTCTTTTTACAGAGCTAAATATAGAACATATTCCAGCAGAGTATGTGCACTAGATTTCTGTTACTCAAACGACATTGTTCTGCAAAAGAGCTTCAACATTCATTCAATTGACAACAGTAGCTTTGTTGAAGACCCAAGTGGCCTTCATAGACTGCACCATCTGCTATCAGATTGGAAGCACTTAAAACACTCAGCTGGCCCAGAGGTCACCTGTCAGTCACAGATGGATCCAGGAAAGACTGGGTTTTTATGACTGTATTGTAACTGTATTTTTAACCCAAGTTTTCTTAAAAGTTCAATTTTGCATTCCTAATTTAAAATATGCATACTAAAAATGCAAGGAGAGATGAATGTTACAAAGTAAGACATTTCCAGTATTTTGTCTTGGGTTTAAATCTCTAAATCTGACCACTATTTTCCTGTCAGATTCCAAAACTCTAGCTGCTGAGATGCTGTCCTCCTAGGTCATGGGCCTCTCAAGTCTCAGCTCTGAAAGGTAATTATGCAGTTGTCAAAATTGTGATTTCAGTTGTAACTGAAGTTTCAGTCAGGAATTAGCATAGAACTCCTGTATGTTGCTGTAATTAATATACAACTCTTGATCTTACAGTAGTAATCTGAAAGAAAGGATCATTAGGCATGATGGCACACCAAAAGCTGATAGCTGACCTGATAACTAGGAATCTGTAGTTCCTCAAACTGTGTTTAAGAATTTTTCCTGGAAGAGTTACAGGAAACTAATGAGGAAGCGAGGATAGGTTTTTTGTTCACAAAAACTTTCTGGTAGACCTGTTTATGTCTGTAACGGAACCTACTTAAAATGACAAGATAACCACAAAATTTATCTATGCTCTATGCAAGTTAGGGAACCACTCCCACACAGGAACCTAAGACTGAAGACTCCAGCTTCACTGTCTGTGGTTATCATCCAGCACACACCCAAAGCCTGTCAGCTAGAGTAACTCTTTCCTATTTAACAGGCAACACCCTTTAAAATCTATTTATTGTTTGCATCAGATGACAAAACAATACACAGCATAGCAGCAGTGTGATGATAACTGATCCTTGCATGCACAGGTGGGTGAGAATGTTTACTTAGAAATAAAGCTGTCTGTCACACATCCATTACAAGTTCTAGGCATATTCAAAATAAAAGAGCTTTTCATATTTTTTTAAAGAAAAAAGTATGCAGAGGCATAATTTTTAAATGTGCTCTCATTACTAAGTCCTAGAGGAAGTTCTCATCAGAAATTTTTGCAACACTTCTCCAGTGACCCAGAAAGAAATAATTTGCTATGGGAGAAGCAGTTATGAAAAATGAGGAATCTCTGAGATGTCTGTGGGATTATTATCTAGGTCTTGTTCCTCCCGTCATACCCTTATCTGTTTTGATGAACACTGCATAGAAGAGACTGTGTTAGGCTATGTTATTTCAGTCTTTTTCTCATTAGGACGGGAAGTAAGAATAACAAGCTCTAACAAGCTCTAACTAACTAAGGCAACTTACTCCATAGAAGAAATATGTTTAATGAAATTAGATCTAAGAGGAAAAATGGACCAAATCAATCATTTTGCTCTAAAAATGAAAAGCCTTGGACTTTGCAGAAAAATGCATCTGACACCTTTGATATTTTTTGTTTAGATCTCATGTTTGCTAAACCCCTCCAAGAACAAAAAGCTCCAGAACACTTTGATATTATGCCAAGACAAGCAAGTATACTTTGAAAGAAGTATATAGAATCAGCATTTTATATGCCTTTACCAGTACTAAGGACATACAACACAAGACATGTGTTTGATAGCATTACAGAGAATCCAAATATACATACCAATATCAAATAAATGACCTAATATAACATAATAGTTTAGGCATGATAATATGACAGAGAACAAATGGAAACAGAAATCAAGATTTGACTGAAAGAGTAAAATTATTTGCCTTTGAGAACATATAAACAAGAATTCTCTTGCAGATACATCTCAGTAAAATAGTTATGTTTCGCAATGCCCACTGAAGGCTCATGCACAGTATCAGGTGGATATTGTAAATGGAGCATGTACACCAAGTGCAGTCAGCTCACGCTTCATCTCCCTTGTGTCCTTGTAAC
This sequence comes from Scolopax mira, assembly GCA_004320125.1. Taxonomy (NCBI): domain Eukaryota; kingdom Metazoa; phylum Chordata; class Aves; order Charadriiformes; family Scolopacidae; genus Scolopax; species Scolopax mira. The sequence continues at coordinate 155,253 of BJBW01006103.1, read as the reverse complement.
ATTTTCACTTTCTACTGGTATGTTTCTTCAAAACATCACAAAACCTCAATCTCACCTGAACTTCAGGTTCACTGAATTATTCTCAATATTGGTACATTCAGAATTCAGGAATTCTAGAATTTTGTGCTGCCAGACCCACTGTACATTGTAGAGTAAATCTGGGAAATACTTAAATGCACCTTTGAAGAAATTAGAATAGTTTGAAACTTGATGAACACTGTCACTTACTAAAGTAATGCTGACATCTCTTTCTTTAGGCTTTTTGGGTTTGATTTTTTACACTCCATGACATATTGTCTATAAAAACTACCAAAAATCTTCAGAAAAAATAAACTGGATACCTATCTAAAAATTAGGACAGATAAAAGAATAAGCTTGCCAAGAATGAACCCATAAAGTAGACAATCAAAGTTTGTACTAGGTAACTCATTCCTTACAGTCTTGAGAAAGTAAAATATTCAGTGATGTGTCTAGTGAAATAAAAAGTTTTTCTTATAACAACATACGTTTTGTGGATGAAGAAGCTGGGCTTGTAACATCAGTAGGACAAGCCATGCATATTTATAAATGTTTGTGGAATTTCAGTCAAATGACCTTAAAATTCCTTTCAGTTACTGTAGAAATGCATATCTGTTAACTATTAGGTTTTAGTACATGCCAGCAGACTGGCATCTGCCATATAGGAAATGATAAAACAGAAAACAAAAAAAAAAAAAGCACATGATCCATAATACCTTCATACACCTGTCTGAATCTAAAAACAATTTAAGATTATCATTGAGACATGACAACCACTTCTTCTATTGAGATAGAAAAAATGGATGATGGGAATGACTTATCAACAGTCTAGAAACCAATGTCTCCTAAAACCTGGTGTTGTTTATTTACCCAACCAAATTTTCCCATAGCACCAATAGCTAACAACTGCATTGTACTCAGGAACTCACTCTTATATTTCACTTGAAGTTCACAGTGAGGGATACAATAATCCTTTTTTTTTTCCTGAAAATTAATAACCTCTAGTAAAAAGGGGTGTATATAGTAATAGGAAAAACGGCACACAAAACCTGAAATCATAGAGAAGTTAGATGAAGTTCCAACATCCCTTCCAAGTAGAGTACTCGTACTGTATCCACTGTAGTTTTGGAAAAAGATATTTTCCCCTTACATGTCAATTTTCTCTATGTGAACATGGAATTTTCTCCATATGTGAACAATCAGCTTCCACTCAGATTATCTTCCACTCAAGACAACCTCAATGTGGATCTGACAGTCTATGATTCTATGACTTCATGTCATAGAGCAAACAAACAGAACACCCCAAATTTGCTGTCATTTTGCTGCTTGCTGTTTTACGAACCATAGTACGTCAGACCTACGCTGGTGGTATTAGAAGTGAGCAGGTGATGAGCACGTTACCACATCAGGAGAGGGGAAGCAGAAATGTGCTGAGATGTAGCCCTTGTTTTACAACAGCTTGAGAGTGGGATGTATCAGAATGCTCATCCCCGAGGCAAATGAAGCATGGCTTCTGTGAAAATCTCAGCTGCACACTTCTGGATTCTCAAGCTTATCACAGTTTTTGTAGAAAGCCTAAACTGGGATAAAAGTGATGAAGGGATGCTGCAATCCAGTTCCACGCTCCTTATGGCAAGCCACAGCTCCATGTCTTGCCACTGGAGTTGACCAAGAAGCATGGAACAAGCCATATCTGTGGTGCTCTGTAGAGCTGTGTGGGGCAAAGAAGGCCAAGGACCAGGTCCAGCTCTAGCTACATGCTTGTGTCTGGGACAACCATTCTATTGACTTGGTAGCCGCAGCTATCAGGACGGGCATTTTCCTGCATTTCCCCTGTAGGTATGCTCTGCCCATTGGTCTGTCTTCCCTCTTGCCTTCAATCTTTGTTTAACTACTTGGCAATTTCAAGGACATGTGATAGTTGTGTCAAAGACTCAAACATACCAAATTCCTGTAAGTTCTATAGAAGGCACGGGGATGACAGACTCCGTTAGTGCTCCTGCTGAGAAAAATGATGAAGTGTGATGCAACACTCAATGAACTTGATTTGACACACTAAGAAAAAAACCCATAGATTTCCACAGACATGGAAGAAGGAAGAAAAGAAATTGAAGCAATGCAACAAGAACTTCTTCTTCATATAGCAAAAGGGTAAGCTGTGCAGACATGGTGAAGACCATCACTGGTTCAGAAACCCAGTTTTGTAAGACAGTATTACAGAGAGAGGGAGGTAATGCATGTGTGAACAAGCGCAACTATCTCTAGTTCAAAGTCCCTGAACCAAAATTTAATAGGGAAGCATAATTACATCCTCATCCAATTCCTATTATCTTCTCTATCCATTTGCTTTTCACCACTCTAAGAGACAGGATACCATTTCAGAACAAGCTCTGGCCTAATGTAGATTAGCTGTTCTTACATTTTACAAATAGTCAAACCATAAGAAAGTTTTAACCAAGTTTTTTTCCCTATTAGGCACCATAGAAGCCATTCTGAAGGGATGATTTCCATCCTTTGTACATTCACTAGTGTTTTACTTATACTATACATTGCAGTTTTAATGTAATTAGTCAGCTGTCAATTGCAAATCCCTTGAAAATCCAGGTTCATTTGTTCTGCTGCTCATAGAAGCACTCTACGTATCTAAGAAAATGAAATAAAATAACAAAATAACAATTACCTATATTCTACTGTTTTGCACAAAGATGGTGGTATCAAAAGAATATTTAAAAGTAATAAGCTGAGCCACTTGCAGTTAACAGAAGTTCATAATGCCTAGCAGATATTCACAGCTTTTCCAGTCAAATCTACAGTGAAACTTTGCTCATAAATCTCAAGAAAATCTGCAGCATAGCTTTCAGCCCATATAAGCTCTGGGGTTTTTAATTAAATATAGCATAAATAAATAGAATTACTGCATCAGTTTCTTGAAAGCAATTTATTTGCAGTAAGATCAAACATGAAATTAAAGCAAAGCAAAAGTAATGATTTTTCAGCCCCAACTGGCCAGCCTCTCATGTTTACCCATAAGGCTAATTTGAGACTAAATTTCCACCATTCCTTTGATTAATTCACATGCTTGATCCACAATGCAAATAAATTATCATATCAAATTTTCAAGGGACTTATTTTCAGTAAAGAGAACAGGGGAGTTGGCTATGAATTAATTACTAAGTACTAATTACTAACCAACAGCCAAAGATTGCTTATGGATTCTGGTGTTCATAACTATTTATTTAGAATATGAAATCAAATCAATAAGTACTTGCACCTTTCAGTTGAATAGTAAAGAATTCACCTGTCTGAAGAATTTACTAATAAACAGTACCATTTCTTGTTCATCCTCAAAAACAATGGGTAGTAGAAAAAAACTATTCTTAATCATGGGGGAAAATGGCAATTTGCTAATTACCTGTGAAGGGATAGACATTTCTATACAACATATAATAAACATAATACTAGTTCTACCTTTTATATAGGACATATAAAACTATGTAACATTGAAAAACCAGACAGAAGCCACAACTGTTCAGGCAATTCACTGCTTTACATCTTCAGTTGGGTCATTCTGCTGTATTATAGGCTCTATTCGCCAAGCAATCCACTTCCATCACTTCACACAGACTTATTATACCCAATACGGCTTTCAGTCTCCATAACTGGAAATAGAACCCACAGATCTGATCGGTAACTGACACTCTTCCTGTATTTCCTACTCAAATGATATATTGAAGAGTCACGTAGCACATGGTCACTGCAAGACTCCAGCAACACCTTCAAAAGTTATTTTATTCATTTTTATTATCTTTTAAATAATGTCAGAAGAACATTAACAAAATTCATATTCCATTTCACTTATAGAAAAATTACTGGTTATTACTTGCAAATTACTGTTAAAGCCCTCATTGACACTAATAGTGTAGGGTAAGAACTACAATGCATTATAATAGCTTTGACTCACTGGTATCCAAGCAGCAAAAAGCACCATTCGAATAACTTGGAAATTTTTTTCATGCGTTTTAATAAAAAATTAAACTTTTAAATCTGTGACAGGCCAAGTGCAAGGTCCTGCACCTGGGTGACAGGGTGACAGCAATCCCAGACACAAATACAGGTTGGGCACAGAGTAGCTGGAGCGCAGCCCTGAGGAGAAGGACTTGGAGGTGTTGGTGGATGAGAAGCTCAACCTGAGCTCACAATGTGCACTGGCAGCCCAGAAAGCCAACGGCATCCTGGGCTGCATCAAAAGAAGCATGGCCAGCAGGTCACAGGATGTGATTCTGCCCCTCCGTTCTCATGACACCCCACCTGGAGTGCTGTGTCCAGCTTTGGAGTCCTCAGCACAGGAAGGACATATTAGACCTGTTGGAACAGGTCCAGAGGAGGGCCACAAAAATGATCAGAGGGCTGAAGCACCTCTTCTGTGAGGCCAGGCTGGAGAAGAGCAGGCTTCCACTATCTGAAGGAAGCCTATGGGAGAGATGGGGAAGGATTCCTTATCAAGGAGTGTAGCGGTAGGACAAGGGGTAATGGTTTTAAACTGAAAGCGGAGGATTTAGATTAGATATTAGGAAGAAATTCTTTACCACTAGAAGCTGTAGATGCCCCATCCCTGGAAGTGTTCAAGACCAGGCTGGATGGGGCTTTGCGTAACCTGGTCTAGTGAGAGATGTTTCTGCCTATGGCAGGGGGGTTGGAACTCGATGATCTTTAAGGTCCCTTTTAAACCTAACCATTCTATGATTTTATGATTCTATGATTGTCAAGATGGTACCTATGGATGCAGGTTTAGCTTACTGAGCACATATTTGACTGGTATTAATAAACCTGAGTCCTGTACCTTGACTAACAGCCAACCAGTTTCCTTATTTTTGCATCCCACCTGCAAACACTGGAGTAGAAACATTTGTTGGCTAAAAAAAGCTGGTAAAATTATTAGAATGATCTTATCAGTGACAAAAAATGATAGGTGAGATGAAGTTCAATAGTCATTTCGATGTTATTATTTCTTAGGACCACTTCTTCCAGTTATTTTCTTGAATGAAATGCAAAAATTACAGGCAAAGTTATCTTTATATTTAGATATTTGAAGAAGTTTCTGCATGCTTTGTTAAAAAATTGTGAACAGCTATAAGAAAAGCCTACACAAAATGTTGTCTAAATGGTAATCTCGCACAATTGCAAACAAACTCAGTGTAAAAATGTCCATGACAGAGTCTGGATTCTTTGCTTTAGATTGCCAGGACCCCCCACAAAATGAATTTTGAAATTTTGTAATTTATGTACCTCCACAGAGATACATGTTAACAGCTTTTGAAGATCATCAGCAGCTGACATATTACACAGAAATTAGTCTTGAAAAAAGCCCTGTAAATTATTTTTCAAAATTATGGTTTTGCCTGAAAAAAGGAAAAATACACAAAAAAGGATCATTCACCAAGTTTATATGTTTGAATTCGCACATGGTATCTCCCATCTTGAACACTGTTTGGAGAGCAAGAGCAAACAGTCAATATAGCACAATCAACTCTTTGATCACTAATGAATACATACATATGTGAATGCCCAAAGACATGAAAGGCATGGAAGCATACACAGCTCATAATTCATGCTTGACTGCAAGTGTAATTCCTCAGCTCTCATTATGTTCATATTCTGTGTAGTGTTTATATCACAGAAATACATTACAGTGGTGTTTCCTTGCTTCTTTAAAAAAAAAAAAATCAATAAAACATCTTGAACATCTCTGCCACAATAGTTTTCTTTTACAACCAAATAAAAACCACTTGCATTCCAAATGCTCATTATTATTATTTCCTCCCATTTTGCTATTTGTTTACATGGGGGAGCATCTCCATATGTTCTGTAATTACTAAAAAGTTACTGAATCTGCAAGAATCAAGGCAGGACAAATACAAAACCCATGAATTCCCTATAGGTTTAAAACCACAGTAGTTTTACTGCACAGACTGAAATATACCAAGGCAGAAAATTCAAAGGTCTTCTGGACTTAACTTTTGGGGAAAAAAAAAGATACAGAAAGATCTTTCTCCAGTGAAGCTTAGGATGTATCTTCTATCCCTAATTAGTGCACAACATAATTACTAGGCTGGTTTGTCTAAGAAGATTTTAAAACCCAAGAAATCTGGTCAGCAACCAGTGAAGCTTTGTATAGTAGTCTGAGGGCAGAAATAGTTTTCTGTTTTGCAGGAAAATACAACAGTGGCAGCATTGAAAAAAACAGCCAGCAGAGGTAGAAGATAATTATATAAGCTAGGGAACACACACCATCCTTAATCCAATAAAAAAAAATATTAGGCACCATCTTGGTTTTGAACTGTTGTTTGATACAGCTCCTGACAGAGATTCATGTGCTGGAAATCCAATTGAGCACAAGGATTATAAAGATTAGACAGTGATGGAGAAATGGGCAGAGAAACTGTGGAATTAATCATCCTGCAATGCAAGAATACATATGGAAAAAAGGATAAACAGAGGAGTGTTAACAACAAAATACCTCTATGACAAAATATGACTATATAGCAGTAAAAGAGATGAGATGCAGAAGAAACAGAGCTATGAAACAGACTTGCTATGCTGAGAAGCCAAAAAGGAAAACCAGTAAGCATGAGATGATGGGATGTTGAGGGAGAAGCACAATCTAAAAAGCAAGAAGATAGGAATTCACCAAGGATACAAAGCAAAGAAGGAAAATTTGAATGCCTGAAATGACGAGCCCAAAACATGTGCAGAGTTACCAGAATAAGGTAACATGCTAAACTGCCCCACCTCCCTAATAAATAAATAAATAAATAAACCCTGAAAACAAAACCATACCCCCAAATCAACACACATGACCAGTTTTACTCTCTAGGAGAGAGACTACTGAGAAAAATTAGACAGGTATGACTGACTGGTAAAGCACTGCCATAGAGGAAGGTGCAAAGGAGATGAGCCAGGGGAACATGCCCATGAAGCTCATGGAATAATACAGGGTTTTACTGGTTACAGCTGTTGCAAAGAAGCTTACTTGATCCCAAAACCAAGTGGACCTGAGGGTGCTCTTTGCTTTAGATAAACAGCTACCAACAGCTGAGCGGATCAGCTGCTGCTGTGTTTCTCACCAAGATCATTAAAAGAGTGTGAATGTTTCCCTGAGTTAGCCAGGCCAATAAGGGGGAGGTATATATGTGGCTTAGCACAAGATAAAGACTGTAAAAATTCAAGCAACTAACAAAAGAATTTCAAAGAGAGCAATGGACTTGAGATGGCTTCAATCCACATGTCTACAGAGAGCCTGGGGATGCCCATATGTCACGTGAGCATATTAGAGACACTGGGAGTCACACTGGTACTTGTGATTGAGCTGTGTATTGCAATTGCTATATTCTACTGTCTGTAAATTACCTTGGTATCGTGTTTTCAGTAGGTTTTGTTATCACTCTGCTAAATGAGAAACCCCACATAACATCAGCTATCTTCAAGTAAGTAAACCTGATGTTAAACATGACACACTCCACATGCAGAATATCTAAAAGAATCTGGTCAGAGAGACATCACTCTGACAACAGACCAGCTACATGAGGAGCCAGGACACAGATAAGCAAATTCTCCAGGAAGAAGTATGTCTGAAGTACAGTTAGAAGTATATCTGACTGTAAAAAATACTCCTAACTTAATTTAGGACACATGCAAAAAAAAAGACCATTAGGACAACTAATAGTATCTCACTAAAAGAGACTTTAAAAGAAATAATCTAGGCTTAAATAAAATAATCTAGTCTGAACAAAAGGTTGCAGGGACACAGCTCTAACTAAATACAACCAGAAGATGATGGCCTTCTGAATCATGGATGTAGGACAGTTCCAGATTAAGGGCCAGCAGTCATGTTTAGCTCATGTGCAGCTGCTGTAAGGAGCTACAGCATGACAACATCCCCAGCTTTTTCCACAGTACTTTGCATTTTGGGATTTTTGGGACAGAGAAGCTGTGTCATCTGGTCCCCTGCACCTGTTACAGGGTGAAAGGAAGCATTTTGTAGGTATTAAGATTTCTGATCTAATGCCAATTGATCATAATGTAATCAAGAACTGAACTCAATGACACAGACAATCCCTTCCTACATCCCATGTTCCCGTAGGTGGCGTACATAGCAAGGGATTGTTTGGATTTTCTTCTGGTTTTTTTTTTTTTTTTTTTTTCCTGGGTGGAGGAAAGGAAAGGAGAATTTTTCTATTCTCTAAATCACAAGACACTTTCAGCACTCAGGGCCCCAGCTAAGTGGAGTAAGTTTTAAAGGATACAAGAAACATCCACATTCCTACAGTATATTGCATCTGAAAGACAAAACATTATTTCTTTCCTCATTTTTAGTATTTCTACCTATCTACCTGTCTGTGCTTTATCAACAACAAAGAGCTCACTGGACCTTCAGTTAACAGCTGAACTCCTCATATTTTGTCCTTTCAATAGATTGCTGTCTTGTGCAACTAGAGTTTTTAGAAGAGGATGTTCTGCACACATTCTAGTTTACATGCCAACGATCAGACTGCATCAGTTAAAAAAGTACTCTAATAGATGACAAAATCATGCCAAAGTATATTCACAAAGCCCTTTAGGAGAAACTCTGATTCCCCTAATTGGTAGCAAAACCCCCAGAGTTTATCTTTTGTTAAATTACACCAACAGGACATTGAAAGTCATACCTACCTAAACTGTTATTGCTGCTAGTTGGCCAGGAAGCTATCCTATCCCTTAATTTTTTCTTTTTACAAGAGTCATCCGATTTCACAGAGAGGTCCACTTCCTCCTTCCTGATTTCTCGTACCAGTTCCATGCGGCACTGACTAAAATCCTGGAAGGAAATTTTTCCATTTTCATCTGCTCCCAGCTGGTGCATGATCTCTGCAACAGATTCCTCCATATTCAGCTGGCGACACACCATCAGCAAGTCATTCCTAAGAATATTTTTAGAGAGAAAATGGGGGAAGAGGAAGAAAGATTGGAAAGTGGGAATAGAGAAGAAAAAAAAAAAACACAACAATTTAATTTAGAAGAAAAGGACTACTAACTCTGACTAATTTGGAAATGCATTAATGTACAGATATTTAAAACCAATAAGAGAACTATTTTTTTCCTTAATCCAACAATTGTCCTGGTTTGAGGTAAAGCAGAACTAATTTTCTGTTCAGTAGTTTCACCTTTTTAGCTGGGCCTCTTTGAACTAACTAAACTCTGAAATTAACAGCATATTGTTCAAAAACTGTTCCACTCTCATGCAATAAGACCTGATTATACCCAGGAATGGCATGCAGAGAGGCCCTTGCTTATACTTATTGCTATAACAACCAAGGTCAGGTAACTTCGTTATTTGCCCCATTGGAGGGTCAGAAGCAGAAAAGCGTAGAGGAATCACACCTGCAGGGAGGAGTGGACAGGACAGGTGACCCAAAATTGACCAACAGGGTATTCCAACCCATCTGCATCATGATCAGTATAAAGGCTGGGGGATCAAAGGGTCAACTCTCTTCCTCCAATGGCCAACATTCAAGGAGGATCTCATCTGTTCATTAACAACTTTACTCGGGGAACAGGAAAGAAGGTTTTGGATGTTAATTGGATATAAATTTAAGTGGACTATTAGCAAACACCTGGTATTCTCCAACAGTGGCAGATGTGCAGCTCAGTGAAATTCCTCAGTCATTTGCTTCATCAGAGACTAATCAACCCCTAAGAAAAGGGAGAGGTTTTTTGAAGATGTTGTCACACTGTCTTTTTTCAAAATATATACCACTAAAAACCCCACTGCTGTTTTTAGGCAAATACAACTCTGCAACTGTAAACACAGACCAAATAATCTTCCTGAGCATAGAGGGAAAGCACCTGTGCTCCTTTCCAGATGCTCATAGTTTTCCCAAAGAGCAGAAGACAAAGCTGATACTCAGGCCTGCCCCATTCTGCTCTGGCTCGGAGAGAGACAGCCCCCCAAAAGAGGGAGAGCCAAAAGACCCTCTTTCATCCTCTTTTCTCCCTGTTCCTCTCCCACCTAGCCCTATCTCACTTGAAAAAGAAAGCAGCATGGGAAAAGAGAAGGAAAAAAAATCTTGAAACAACTTCTTGAGCAATGGAAGGATGTCAGATACACGTTTGTCAAATGACAATTAATCATATTGTAAAGAAAATACATGTAACCCAATTCAGTCAACAGCTGCTACACATTATCAAAATCTTCTTGGTGCCCCATTCTCTCCAATTCCAAAAGTTTTTAAAAATGACCACTACTTCGCCACTCTCACGCTTCACCATTTCTTTTGTGTCATCCTTTTCTTAAGCAGTCAGAGTGCAGAATATTACTACACTGATTCATACCACAAATAGTATGAACACATCATGGCTTCTTATAAATGTTGCTTATTTTTATGTTCTACAAAACCCTGCTGTACAGGGAAGGTAAAGCAAATGTGTAATAATATTAGTATTATATGATGCATTAGCATATTTAGTATTATTATTACTAATATCTGAACATCACTCAGAAGGCTGCCATGGAAACATGATACAGTGAAAAATCCAAAGTTCTTGCAAGAACAGTTTCGCTAAAGTAATTTATTATCACAATCAACGTCCTTCTATTCTACAGAAAGAAGTTGTACATTGGTTGGAGCATTCTAAGCCTGTTCCATGCAGGAATTCCAGTGCTGCCTCAACAGACTTCTTGGCAGACACGTTTACAGTAAAACTGGTGAATAATAATAATAACAATAACATTATGACCATGTACTTTAGCAATGAATAAATAAAATCTCCACGCCTGACAAGATGTTTTTTCATGCTACATAAAACTTGAGAAGACCTAAGAGCTTTGATTGACATTTGCTACTTAAAGGATTTCTTTTTTTTTTTTTTCCTATTTGTTCCCCCAAATATGAAGGAATAAAAGCAAAATATAAACATAAAAGTTGAAAGCAGATGGGGCAGAGGGGAAGTCACTATAACAGACCACAGTTCCCCAAGGAGGTGTTTATTCCACAACCACTGGGAATCTATATGGCAGTATACATATCTATATGGCACTATAGATTTCTATATGGCACTATATCTTGTGCATTTGCTCGATTATCCTACAATAGACAAATTGTAAAGCTGAGAAATCAACATCTTAAACAGCAGAAGACAGGCAATGAAGTTCTAACAGTGCAGAACATAGATCTGACTGTAAAAAACAAGCCAGGAAAAATGCTGCAGAAGGATACAAGGTGACACGCTGACAGAGAGACATGAGCCCGTATAAGGAAGGAGAGAGAACTCAGGAGTGCAGCACTGTCCATGTTGCAACAGCATTGTTAAAGTACAGAAATGACTAACCTTTGCATTTTTAAAGTACAAAATTGCTTCAAACTGTTCTAAAGAAGAACTACTGCCTTCTCAAACATGATCTATTCTCCTAGCGTGGCATAGTGAAAAAAAAACCCACCAGGATACATAGTTGCTGTTACTGAATCAAGGGAAAATTAGAGTCAGAGAAGCTTCATCAGGAGAAAAAGGAGATGTAATAGCTTGCAGGGAAGGAAGCTGGTAGGAATTTCTTGTGGGAAACTGCATGAAAAAGTGAAGGAAAAGCAAGGAGATCTTAGTTGTGTTTAAATCTACAGAGCAGTTGTATAGAACTCCATTCTCAGAATTGTATTGGTCAACTGAACGAGCTGTGTGTGTTATTAAAATGTCATCCCACAGAATTACAGCACATAACAAAACCATGGAAAGGACTGCAAAGGAAAATTATCCAACACTACATCCAATATCCAATTATCCAATATAGGTTGTCAGCACCAATTGATGGGTGTCTAAGCTGTTTTTAAGATTGTCACAACCTCCATTGATGACCTGTCCTAGTGCTTCACTGTTCTCTCCTTCAAGTTTCCCAATTTAAGGCTTCTCATCTGCAATTCAGAACATTACTTCATAAAGTAAGTTAAGAGTCTGTTTTCTGCAATCACAATGGATAAGAAAAATAGTCATTACATATATAAAACGTATTATCAGATGCCCCACCTTTTTTGAGTAAAAAACTCCAATTTCTGCATCTTTGATAATTTTCAGTGATCTGCTCATCTCTCTACAACTAATCTACCAACCTGAAGGATGATGGCATGCAACGCTAGATACCAGTTTAAAGCATACACAGAAAAGAGTAGAAAAGCTGAAATGGGAAGTCCTGTCTTACAACAACATGATTGTCTTAACTCAAGTTTAATTTGAGACCTACCATAAATGGCACAGATTTTCTTCTACTGCAGTTCCTGCATATTTACTTCCAAATGTGCTACTGTGTATTTATCCATACTTTATCTCACTTGAATTTTTTCAAGCCTTACCTTTAATTTGTCAACAAAAAATTTTTACTCCAATCTTATCCCACTTATCCAATGTTCCTTGGTGTTATCTCAAATTTAAGAAAGCTTATTCATTATCATGTCATCCAGATCATTAATCTGCAATAGTATCAATCTGGCCCAGGCAATCCTTCCAATTTCAGTTTTATAGTCAATTCAATTTGATTTGTAAAACAAATTACTGATGTCTAATCATCTCTAAGTATAGCTTGAAAAAAACCCAAAACTAAAACCAACTCTCTCCCTTACTCTGTCCCTCTGCCTTGCCTACAAGCATCACAAACCATCAAATGCCTTAATAAAGACAAGATTAAAGGCATCTGTTGTTTCATTTCCACCACTAACTTCTCTTACTAAACTTGAGAAAGATTAAATGGGTTTGGCACAACTTTTTCTTAATAAATCCATATTCATCCAGTTATAGTCTATCTTCAGACTAATCCCCATCTCACCACACTTTTAAAGAAAATAAGCATATTTCATCCTTCCTCATTTTCTGTAACTTCTATATTTTACAAGATGTCAGGAAAAAACACCTGCAAAATAGTTCCGTAGCTGTCTTTAAGAATCTTACCTCAAGATTTTCAAGTGAAACAAATCCAAGTACTGTCTAACTTCTCTCCTCCCATTTCCTTCAAAGGCATTTGTTACCATTCTTATTTGTAGGAACTATCTCACTGTACTTGATATTTTGGAAACAAACAAAAAAATAATCTCATGCTTCTCAGCATCAGCCATCAACAGCTCACTGGCTCCCTCTCTCGGGTACTCTTTCCCTCATTTTCCTATCACTGTTTCCTTAACATGGCATCATTTTTTCGTTAGGCTTGAAACTCCTCGTTACTTTTATTTTCTTTTGCCTTACAGCCTCCCTCAGACCACAATTAACTTGTAAGCAGGCCCAGTTCCACTATGCTGAGCAGCAGCAGGAAAAAGGCAGGGTTAAGAGACAACCAGCCCCCAAGCCCTGTGTCCGTTGTTCTTAAATCAACCAGCTAAGCCTTCACTTTGCAGCTCTGTTCTGTCTTGGCTACCTCTTACAGACACACAGCCTGGGCCACCACTCCTTCTGGGAAAGCCAGGGGCAGGTTTCTTTGACAGCCAATGCCTCCCACCATGTCATTTCACAGTAGACAGGACAAGGATGCCAGTCTGTTGTAGGAATGTCCAGGACAAATGTGTATTTTCTAGGCAGCACAACAAATGCACATTCTACTCGTTAGAAATAACTTTAGTGGTGTACTCTGAACATCTATGTCAAATTGTTAACACAAACTGCATCTTGCGGCCCCTGAGAACAGCATGTCCATTTTTGGCTACAGCTGTCATCTCTGGAGACGGGACTTTTGCAGACAAACAAAGGTCCATTTATCAACAGAGAAGCAGAGCTTATCAATAGAGTCTCTGCCATTCTATGCTTTCCCTTGTGCTGCTTACTAGCTGCAAGTTCTGCTAAAACACAGTATCAATTCAACCTACAGACTCGACCACATGGAAGGAACTACCAGGAGCATAGTTTTCTTTCAGAGGTAGAGTGGTCTTTGTTACCCAACTTAGCCTTAAAAATTACATAAGGGGTTTTATTGAATAACTGCTCATACTGCATAAATACCATTTTCTTCTATTAAAGGAAGTACTGCTGCAGAAAAACTCTCAGAAGAAAGGAGACATTAAACTTGCTGATGACAATTAATCATTACAGCTTATTACAGCTATGTTAATTAACATACAAGGTCATGTATGCAAACAGTCACTATGCTAGGATGAACTTCATGTATGTACATATCGTTTATTCTAAAAGATGGGCATGAGCGCTCATAGCACAAATAAAGTGGATTTGAAAAGCCATGAAACCAGAGCATAACTATTTTTTTCAGATGCCCTTTGAAGCCCACCATTTGGACAACACCATGCTTGTTAACCTCTTTCACTTACCAGATAAGATATCAAGGGTCTAAATAAAACCTCTACTGTAGTTTTATACCTCTTAAAACAATGTCATTTTACTTCTTTACATTTTACATCTTACTGAACTACTTTCTAGCCACAGCAGTTCTTTGATTGTTTAAATTCTAGTGCAGACAGAGGGAAACGTCAGGACCATGCACAGTGAAACAATTCATTCTGCAGCATGAGCTGACTTCAAAAAGCCACGAAACCTCCACTTGCTCTTTCCAGTTCATCTCACAGAGCGTGTGGACACCTAGCTTGTATATTTACAAGAAAGGCCAGGTGCTCAAGCACCATGTGAGGCTCCTTGCTCCACATCAGAACATGTATGACCTGTTGCTTGAATCAATTTCAGATACTAACTACCCTATCCCAGCAATCTAAGACAAGGAATATTTTTTTCCAATTGATTTAGAATCCAACCACAACAGCCAGAAAAATACCTGCATATGGCATCCTCAAACTGGACAAACGATGGGACAAAGAAATACAAGGAGGAACTCTTCTTTCATCCCAGTGCCTCCCAAAACAGTCAACCACTCCATTAATTTCAAACTATAGGTTTTAGCAAATTAATCCTGAAAGCATCTAGAAATTTGCTCCTCAGAAACATCCCCTAAGTCAGGAGGACACTTAACTGCCTTGTCTGCCATAACCAGAAGATGCAATCACACATGAAGACCAAAGATTTCTCTTATAAACTTAGGGCTACGTGTTTTCTAGAAAGGCCAAGTACTAAAGGATCTTGTGAAGTCCCCTGCTCCCCATCACCCTTGGGAGGAGAGTTAATAACATATATTAATGAGGTTATAATCTTTCAAAATTGACACTAAGAAACCCAAGAAAAAACGGGATTTTTTGCTTTGTATTAACAACCACTTTTTTTTTTTTTGTCCTCCAGGGCCACAAAAGGGAAATTAGTGACTTTAAAGAGAAGTTCAATTTTCTTACAGTAATAACCCCAATGACATAATATCAGCAGCAACCTCATTAAAAATTAATAAAATTCAATAAAAATTAATAAAGACTTCAGCACTTACAAGTTAACTGGATGGTAACTTTCAAATGGATCAAAAAGTTTGATAATTGTATTCTCAAGTGACTCACTGCTCAGTTTTTTCACATTACTGACATCAAGCTCCCAAGAAAAAGAATCCAGTAACACCACGTAACAAGAAGCCCGAGATATATACTTAAGTCACTTTGCCCAGATTACTAATGCCAACAAGGAAAGAAAAATGCAAACCAGTATAAACCACACCAACGAACTTTGAAACATTAATAGCTACAGCTAAAATGTTGCACTATACCCCTTCATGGAATCACGGAATTGCCAGAGTTGGAAGGGACCTCTAGAGATCATCTAGTCCAACTCCCCTGCCAAAGCAGGATTGCCCAGAGCACATCACTCAGGACTGCAGCCAGGTGGGTCTTGAAGGTCTCCAGAGAAGGGGACCTCCCTGGGCAGCCTGTTCCAGGGCTGTCACCCTCACCATAAAGAAGTTTTTCCTCATATTTGAATGGAACTTCCTATGTTCCAGCTTGAGCCCGTTGCCCCTTGTCCTATCGCTGGAAACCACTGAAAAGAGTCTGGCTCCAACATCCTTTAACCCAACCTTTAGATACTTATAAATAAAGTCTCCCCTCAGCCTTCTCTTCTCCAGGCTGAANNCCAGGCTGAAGAGTCCCAGCTCTCTCAGCCTTTCCTTGTAAGGAAGATGTTCCAATCCCTTAATCATCTTCGTTGCCCTTCACTGGACTCTCTCCAATAGTTCCCTGTCCCTCTTGAACTGGGGGGGCCCAGAACTGGACAGAGTATTCCAGTTGTGGCCTCACCAGTGTAGAGTAGAGAGGGAGAATGACCTCCCTCGACCTACTGGCCACACTCTTTCCTCTGCAACCCAGGATCCCATTGGCCCTCTTGGCAACAAGGGCACACTGCTGGAGCATGGAAAGTGTGCTGTCTACCAGGACTCCCAGACCCTTCTCCTCAGTAGTGCTTCCCAGAAGATCCATCCCTAACCTGTATTGGTGCCTGGCATTCTTCCTCCCCTTTCTTCCACCCCTCCTTTCTTCACATCTCTGATGTTTACATAAGAACTAGACAGCTAACTAATTAAAAATATGAAAGGGACATAAAATTCAAGTTTGAGTTTATTCCTTGGCCTTTATATTAGTTGTAACAAAAACAGACTTTGAAATACTTAAGCCTTTTATGAATGTTGATTCTTGGTACATTTTCTAGACACAATGTTTAACAAAGGGATATTTTTTTTCTTCACCCTAAACTAAGCATGTAGGGTTTCTCTCTGGCTTTTCATCTATATCCATGCATCCATCCTGCCCTATAACTTATTCCTTTTTTGGTTATGGTGCTCTGAGAAGACCTGGGGAGGACAAAAACACCATAAAATTCTATACAACTGTGGAAACATTGACTAAGGCAAGTCCCAAGAGAAGTAGAGAAAACAGACTACAATCATGTAAAATGACTGCACTTCCACTCACCATCTCATCTGGCATACAGTAAGTATTGTGCTGTATCCGTACAAAAGTACTCCTTCAGTTACATGGATCACAGACCCTGTGACAGCTTCCTAATGGAGATGGATGAATCATAAAATTAAGTCTAGGAACAGCACCTGGGAACTGAAATTGTTTTCAAGACACGCTCAAAAACTAGTACAAGGACAAAGTCAGTTTGTTCAGACAGATTTTTTTTCTGGAATTCCTAAAATTTAGGAGCTTTCAGGTGGTTATAGAAAGCACAGAGCAAACAGTCCAGATCTCAAGTGAGAATAAAATCTTGTACTGGAGGTCTAAGGATTTTTCCAGCTCCATGGTAGAAACAGCCCAGCAGTATGAAGGGACAGACTGAATGCAAGGACTAAGAAAAGCCTTGTCCCCACCCTGGTGATATTTTGCAGACTGCTTCTAAATGACGTTGCCTTGTTAGACAGCTGGACTGAGGCCAGATTTAGGACTGCACACTACTGGGACCAACCTGTTTTTGAAATTTGAACCCCAAGTACCTGCTAAATTTCTGGTTTAGCAGAGTATTACTTCTCTCACAAGTCTTCAAAGGCAGTTTTTTACTTCCACCTGCTCTGTTACAGAACTGACTTTTTTTAAACCTCTTGCTTGTAGGATATAAGGGTTTATCAGGTCCTAGCCTGCTGATATCTGAGCACTCACAACAGCTTCTAGTTACACATTTTGTTCCTGATGCTGCTTCCAACCAGCACAGAATATCCTGCAGGGACTAGAAAGCATCTACATGCAGAATATTAACTCACGCCCAAATTAAGTTTTCAGAGATCCTGACTGAATGTATTTGCATGGGCTCAAAAACAATCATCTTATGGGTAAAATCCATGTTTTACCACCATGGGGCTGCAGAACGGCATGTACAGTTTGTAAAACTTCATGCAAAGCAGCTGATGTTTGGCAGACCTGCCTCTGTACGTTTGTACATTGTACAGAGTTTAATATAATTTTAGAGGCAATTACCAAGTTAGAAAACTCTCCAGGAGTGTGGAAAACAAGAAAGTTGGAGATGCACTGCTGAGGGAGAGCTCGGCAGGTGTTCTTGTACTGATGGGAAGGATGCCCTGGGGTCAGTAAAACAATGTCCTTATATGGTGATGTGTGTGGTGTGAAACACAGCAAATAGATAGCAGTGTACCGAAATAGTAATGTTTTTTAGCCTAGACGGGATATACATTTAAATGTAGCCAATTGTATTGCTCACAGGTGCGTGGCATTCACTTGTAACATATCTGTCAAAAGAGCACAATGCATGATCAAAAACCAGAAGCTATATATGCTGGAAAAGAGAAAGAATAAACATCTTCGCTTGACCACTTAGTGGAGTCCGTGCCTCTTGCACTGCACAGGAGGTTACTGGTGTATATATGAACCAAATTACAGAAAAGCTCCTCTTAAGATCTTTTTGCAAAGTCTATATAATGGGCTTATTTCAGAAGAGGTATCATTTTAACATTACACTCTAAGTCCCCATCATTGCATACATCCAAGTGCCTCTGCTCACCTTTCCCCAAATTGTCCCAAGATTTTCTATAAGAGGAAAACAATTTCATCACAGCAGAGCATAACCAGAAGGTAAAGAGAGAAAATACAGTGGCAGGAAGAACCTGATCATGGGGTTTTTTTCTATATATTTTATTGTGGCTACCAACTGTCAAAACTGACCACAGCTTTGAGAAAAAAGGTCTTTTTCTCTTGTCAACAGAGTTGTTTGCCCTCTGCTTGACAAGTCCCGCCAACACTGGGAAAGTATTAATTGCTAAGCACAGAAGTTTAGGGCAGAAAGGAGGAGTCTGAGAACCTCATGGCCATGCAGTAGGTACATCCTTGCCATGGCTGGAGCCCTGGACACGCTGCAGTCAGCTCTCTTGGGAACAAGACCTGTTTCCCCTCAACATTAATATAACGTGCCTCTGCACACCAAAGAGCAGCAGAAGAGACAGGCTACCAGCCACGCAAGGCCAAGACTCTGTCTTCTTTAATTCTAGTAAAAGTGTAACCGTTACCCTATTGATGAATCTAAAACTCAGTATCTATTCATTTATTTCTCACTAAATATCTGTTAAGTGCTACACACTTGCTTCATTTACCTATTTTATTTACAGGACTTTTCACAAGTTCATCACAATTTACACCACACCGGTAGCTTCTTTGTGGGGTTTTTAACACTCTCATAGCAATGTGCAGTGCACTTCTGAGCTCATCATTTGCTCATCTTCTGACATTCAAATCACTACCTCCATTTTATATATGGATTTGAAAACATACGACACTTGGACAAGATCTCTGACAATGCTTTGTGTGAACCTGATTTGTGGTATCGTATGGAGCTATAGTCTAAAGTATAGTGTATCCTTTTTGATACAGTAAGGAAAAAGTCAGATTACAGCCTTAGGAAATATCTATATACATTCCCAACACTTTGCAACAATTACCTATTTTTAAAGGGGAGAGTAAAGAAAGGAACATCAAAACACTGTTTAAGGGAAAACTTATCATCTAAACTGCTCTTTAAACAGAAAAAAAAAATCAATCAATGCTTTTGTCATTTCATAGTTGCGTTTCATATATGTTCTCTCCTAAAGACCCATTAAGTCACACTCAACAGGACAAATTCTATGCTACTCTACTATAATCAATTAAAAGTTTTGCCCACCTTCAGTCATTAAAGAGGAAAACACCTTATGTTTTACATAAGGATCTTATGCTTTAAATAAGTAAAGGATTATTTTTATTCAAAAATTCTCCATTTATAGGACCGCTCTCTACCCATTTATTTAAGAAGATGCCAAGGCAGCCAGTTTGGGCACTTAGATTTCTCAGAAGTACTTATTTTACTTACAGAATATTGAAAGAAAATAAAAGAAAAATTAAAA
The DNA here is from genome assembly GCA_004320125.1 of Scolopax mira. NCBI lineage: Eukaryota > Metazoa > Chordata > Aves > Charadriiformes > Scolopacidae > Scolopax > Scolopax mira. The sequence continues at coordinate 135,470 of BJBW01006103.1, read as the reverse complement.
AATAATCAAGAATCCTGTAAGTTGATCTAGTTGAACCAAGTTAATAAATGAATTTACCTGAACATAAGTTTGCAACCTGGATTATAGCAATAAATACTTTCACAATTTCTTCCATGGCTACAAAAGCCCAGCTCACTTTCATCAAAAATTGTAACTGGATGTCAGCCAGAATTACTGACCTGTTATGACACAGCATATATATTTCGAGACTTATACACCCCAAGTAGCAGTAGCAGTACAGCCAAGGCAGTAACTTGGCTCATCGCACACAACCTACATTGATTTTGTTCCTTCCATTTAATCAGTTCTTTGTGCTTCAACACTTATCTCCTTATATGTTAAGCAAAGAAGTTTAAGCACACTACCAAAAGTAACCACCTAAAAAAAGCTTTAATGGTAATTGTTGTGGTGGAGAGTAAAGATGAAATTCATTATGTGCTACATAGAACTTCAGTACAATCCACATATAATAAAACTACAAGGCAATTAAATTTCTAAAGACGACATTAATCTAGTCTGCCACCTGTAAAAACCCAGCACGCTCTCACTTTCCTCACTGACATCAACCAAGGCCACATATGCTGACCTTAACAAAAAAAAAGGCAGCAGGTGTCCTCCCCAGTGTACCGACCCTTGGAAGCCGAATGTATTTTTAACTGTAACATCAGATTCTGAAGCTTTTCAAAGCAAACAGAATAAAAAGCAAAACAAATGAATGCAATTACTGCATTTTTTCAGTTAACAGCTTTTTGTTAATAACAACACAATCCAGCTACAGCTGCAAAAACAAAGGTCTGCTGTAAACAGCATTTAGGGTTGGCTTTTGCTCCCAGCAAGGTTGATCCAACTGATCTCAAGCGTTCAGAGTCCACCCTTAATCATGGACTGCTCTTCAGTTTCTCCTTTTTTTTAAATTTTGTAAAGTTACCTATCATTGTTGAAGTATCAGAAGAATGCCAAGCACTTGCAAGATAACTAACAATATGAATCCTAAAAGAAGCAAAAAGCCATTTCAGTACAAAACAACAAGTTAAACATCTTGTGTTTTCTTAGGATTTCTGTCTAGCTAGATGCTGCAAAATTTCAACATGCACATGCCAAATGCAGTGCTCAGAGACACAGGCTTAGCATTTCATACCCCATCACTCAGCTTCGTCTGGGTTATAACCACCAACGGTACATACTTAATTATGCTTTATCATTCTGCTATCATCCTAACTATTTAGGGCCTGAAAATTAATCAGTATCTCAGGTGAGAGGTTGAAAATTAATCACTATCTCAGGACATGCTCCTCCTCTCCATCTGTGCCTTTACTTCCCTGCTATTATTTGAAGAGGTTTACAGTTTGATGCACAACAAAGCATTTCCACAGCTGAGACACCACGTTACTTCATTAGGAATGCAAATAGCTCTTTTCCCCATGCAGTATGAACTAAATAAACATGCATACAAAATGCCTGCCCTCTTTGCCGCAAGAGTAAAGATCTTCTCTTCCTTAACAGCTCTGGAGCTGGAAAGAAAGAAATCTTATAAATAAACTGCTGCATGTGTTATGCAAACAAATGACTGACCAAGTTTCAGCCCCGCAAGCAGAAGAGATGGGATACTAATTCTGAAAGACACAACAACTTACACTGAATAACACCTGCAAAACTGCAAATTTCAACCCCATTGCATTGAAAATAAAAGAGGCTCAAACTAGTAAAAGAAAATAAAAGAGGCTCAAACTAGTTCACAAGGAAGCAGCTGGTTGTACAATGCTGGCTTCTCAGTTTTAAGCTCTTTATACAGATGCTCAGGCATTTATTACAATGTTTAACCTGCTGTAAAAGGCCCAGTAATGTGCAGAAGTCAGCATACCATCTCCACTGGGGCTACAAGGAAGGCAACAAAGAAATTGTTGCCCTCAAGGATGAGCAAAGAAAAGTCCAAGGAAGCAGGGCAAGAAGGAACAGGAAAATCATGCAACGGGCCTGCATGGAAAAATAAAAAGCAGAAGCAAGACAAACAGTATGTACAGAACGGCAAGATCGAGTTTCGTGTAAAAGCAGATGTAACTTTCTCGTCTTTATTTTACTTCCTTATATAAAAAAAGATGCAATTACCTAAACACAAAGAGTGTAACAACAACAAAACCCCAGTGTTTTGTTGGTATTTTTTTTAACTTTTAACAGGGACGCTGTGTGTCCATGAACCAGAAAGAGCTGTCTGTAAGACTATAGTTGTGCATACTACAAAAACATCCAAAAACCACTGGGCAAGTCTGCTCCTGCACGCGCCATTGCCATAAAATAGATCATGAGGGAAATTGAGACACTACAGAAAGCAAGGAACACATTCCATTTACAAGAGTGATTACCCAGGCTAGCTAATGAAGTCAAGAAGAATAAATTACTCTGTTTCACATCAAAGATCATTTGTTAAATATTCATCCACTACTTTCTCACAAATATGGAAATTTAAGTGAAGGCAGTCATTTGTAACACTGCATTCTCTGATTGAGGCCATTCTAGTTCTGCCTTGAAGGCACAACTCACTTCTGAAGCAAAGTATTAGCAACCTTCAACAATGCACCCACCATTTCCTGAAGGACTTTGTACCATTAGCCTCTGGGCTTTATTTTCATTCCCTGCTGAAATCCAATGTCCCTCCTCGGATATGTCCTGGAGTTTTCAAAGCTTCCAACAGTGTAGTTCACATAATGTTTTGAAACACAGAGAATACAAATTTGGAACAAAAGGTAATGTAGAAAAGTCAATCAGAAATGAATGGCCTGTGTCATGGTAGCATCTCTCAACTGTCTGTATGAAGCACTACAACATTAACATTCCCTCAGTAAGGTCTTTATAAATATACAGAAGTCTATTGAGTTTACATTGCAGAAAAGCCCCATAGTACAGATCAGCAAGTGTGCTCTGAGAAGGCAACATATGCTTTCGGTGAACATCCTAAGTTTTCAGACATCAGAATAATTTCCATGAAGACAGTAAACAAATGGAAAGAGAAGTGATCTTAACACGCTGGCTGGAAAGCAGACATTTTGAAAGTTTACATTTCAGAACCACAACTGTCAAAATAATCATTAGACTCGGGAAAAAAAGAGTGTTCAGGGAGCTGTTTAGATAAGAAATATCATGACCCTTAAATTTTATTTTTAAAGTGACTGCCGGCTGCTACAGATTTTCAACAACTTTCTGACTCCAAAGAGATGACAGTGGGGACTGAAGTTTACTTAGCCTTTTTGAAGGGTCACACTCTTAGGTTTCAGGTTAGATGACAGAAATTCCCGCACTCTGACTCAGCTCTCTGGAGGCATTCACTGACTGCAACTAACATTGCTTTCTTTTTGAAAACACAAGTTCGCACCAAGTTCTCTGACAAATCTCACCTTTAGGAGTTCACTATTTTTTAAATTCCAGTGTGAGGGCTGAGGACTAGCTCCAAAAATATCCTTCCAATGAAACCGGGTCCTGACCAAAACACACTGCCACTACTTTCAGATAGATGAAGACTTCATTATGGCTCATTTCCAACTATCTACTGCCGATGTACAAGCTCACCGCTTCCCCATCAAATTTCATCAGCCTAGGTCGCAAACCCCAAAACTAACCGGGGAACATAAAGGAGGAATTTAAATGAGATCGATACGGATAGAAACATTAAAAAATTAAACCAGATGACCTGGGGGATCGGGACGAAGTTTCTCCTAGATGACCTATGACCGGCTCTTTACTTCCAAAAATCACCTGCCTCCTGCAGGTGACAAAACCCACGCAGGCTGGAAGGCGGCTCCTCCCGGACCCGTTGGAAGTGGAAGTCCTCCCGGCGGCGTTTGTCCGCCCTCCCCTCCCGTCCCCTCAAAGCTCTCCGTGACCAGGCACGGCCGGAGCCCTGGTCCCCAGCCCCTCGCTCCGACGGGCGAGGAGGGGCGGGCGGGCGGTGGCCAGCCGGGCCGTCCGGCCGCCGCGCTGGTTGAGGTACGGGCCGGGGCCGGCCGGTCCGACACCTCCTCCCCCGCCGGTGCCCGCGGCAGGAGCCCCACCGGCGGCGGGGAGGGTCCGGCCTGGCCACTTCAACTACTCAAACTCGCCCACAAGTTGAGACACCGCTTCAGGGGCGGACGGGGAAGGGGCGGGAGGAGTTGGGGGGGTGGAGGGAAGGGGGGAAGGACGGGACGGCTCCGTACCAGCGGCGCAAAGAACCTCCTCCCGCTGTCGCTACCTGCTGATGAAGCCATCCCCGTCGCCGTCGCAGGTCTGGAAGAGGCGCCTCATCCTCTCCTCCTCGCCCGTGCTGGAGGTATCGCTGCTGCTGCTGCCGGCGCTGCTCACCTCCGCTACGGCGGCTGCCGCCATCATGCGCCCAGCTCCGGAGGAGGAGGAGGAGGAGGAGGCGGCGAGACTGCCTCAGGCGCCCGGGATTCCCGGTCCCGCCGCCCCTGCGAAGTGCGAGCGGCAGCACAATGCCCGGGCGGGGGCGGGGAGCCCCACCGCGCCGCCCCGGCCCCGCGGCCACCCTCCGCCGGGCGCGGCCCCGCGGGGGCGGGCAGGGGGCCGGGGCCCCACCGACAGGGCCGGAGTGGCCTGGCCGAGGATGACGGCGTCCCCGCCTCGGCGGGACCCTGCGGGAGCCGCAGGGCTGGTGCTTGGAGCGGGGAGAAGGCAGCGAAGGCTCCCCGCTCCCCATCCCATCACGCTGCCTCCACCGTGGCCCGTCTCTCCGGCTCTCCCGGACCATGGTGGCAGCCGGAGCGAGTGGCCCGGCCAAACCCCTCGTAACGATGGTTACACGCCCCACTGGAGTCCACGCAAACCTCTCTCATACCGGGGCTCTGGGGATGGCTTGTTTCCCTGTCACAGGGCAGGCCCAGCTCCCCGCTTCGGGACTGCCGCGGCCTTGTCCGGCTCCGGCTGGCCCCTGGAAGCCAAGGACAGACAGATTACAAAAAAAAAAAATTGTCCTGTGTTTGCAGACACAGCTGTGTGATGGGGCACCGAACAGGTGGGAGCGGTCTGGGGGCATGGTGCGCCAGCCCCTCTCCACGCACTCAGTTCCTTTCCACTGATGAACTCCCACCTGGGAAGGACGTGACTTGTGTTCCTGCTCCAACAACTCATTGTCAGATGGTGCCCTGAACTGCTTCAGGGGTCACACGTTCCGTTGTCTTTGCGTTTAGAGAAAAGTCATGATGCCAGATGAAAAAAACATGTTTATCTCACATGTATGGGATAGCTTCTTCAGTTCTGGCACCCTTTTCAACATCTAATTAAGTTTTAATCAGTCCTCTTATTCACATGAAAAAAACTGATACACCAACAGCACCAATGGCAATATATTTTATCTCTACTGGAAATTTATATTTTGAAACAGCCTAGAAAGCATGTGCCTGTTTCACAGCAGCCTTACGTTTCTTACTCCATCATCCTTTGGTTAATTAGGTCAGGTAAGATTTTTCCTAACCTATTTCTGTATATGGGAAATAATACCCTGCTATTAAGGACCTGCATTTCTCCTATACTATCAGATATTATCTTTCTCCTATTACTTCAGTCTTTGAAGACATCTAGTTCTTCCCACAGAATAACTTGATCTTCCTTGTTGTTGACAATGGCTCATGAATATGTAAAGTCAGCAAAGTTATCGCACTTCTCTTGCTGCAGAGTTCCTTTTAAGTATAATAACCAGTGGCAATAGTTCCAAGCGTTAATATTTATTGTACCTTGATTAAGTCAGTCATTACAAGGCAAAGAATCTCCATGGTATTTTATTAACTAAAGCGACTAGACCATGTGTACGCTCGCCCATATCCTCTCAGTCTCTGCAGTTTCCCAGATTAGGTTACTCACGCTGGGTCTTGGTAGGTGACCAGAGCACAAGGGTACAGAGCCAACACACTTCCATACCCTTTCAAGACAAGCAAGCAGAGAATACTGCAGGTATCCTTCTCTCAGATTGCAGCATGTAATTTCTGAAGATTTGAATCTTTTGTACGTCCCTCTTTTGACATACAATAGTCTCTCTTGGTCTTAGCATGTGCTTTTTCTCAGTCCTATGTAGGACGTTGCTCATGTGTCAGACCAGTTGTTTACTGCAGCTGTTTGTTTCACACTGAGGATTGGATGAGACCAGATGGTCATAAAATCATTTTCTTCAGCCAGATCCCATAGATGAGCTGTTCAACACACACACACACAAGAATTCTTGCACACATTCTGCAAATACAGTATACACTTCTTCTTACTAAGAATTAAAATTTTTAGCCATACGGAGCCCTAAAACAGCAATTCCTGACAAAGCCACCAATACCAATGTAGCAAGATTGGATCCAAAACACAGCAATAAGAATCTCCAAGACTCCCCTCCATCCTGATGCTATCTGCCAAGACTCAGAGTTAGCCAGCTATTACCTTTTTTTTAAACTAATCTCTCACATCTTTTCTAATCTAGCTAAATTTCCCAGTTTATCTTTTGTTCTCATCTTTTCCTCATGCTTTATGCAGTAGTTTTCTTTGTGGATGAGGAATTCCTTGTATTCTCTCTGCTCCTTGCTAATGACCTTTCTGAGTTCATTATATGTTAAGTTTTTCCTGGTAGCTTTTCCCTTCCTGGGGGGTGGAGGGGTGGGGATCATTTACAGTTAATTTTTGCATCTTAAAGTTAAGTAAGTCCCAAGAAAACCTAGTGAAGTAGTTTCTGACTTTTCTTAATAAAAAGTCATTGCACCAGTTCCTCCTGGCTGATAGGCACAGACAATATCCTAGTTGTGGTATGGCATGCAAGACAGTAAAACCAGCTGAGCTTGCTGGCTTGTATCTTGATCCACATCTGACTTTAAAAAAAAAACATACCACATCAGCTGGGAAGCAGCACTCAAAGCTGTAGCTCCCCACATTCTGGTGCCTGCTGTGAATTCTGTGGCAGCTCACTCCTGCGGCCAAAAGTTTGGATTTCAGAAGGCAAAAAATGTGTTTAAAACAGAGAACATGCTGTGCAGTGGAAGGTACAATCCTTTCTGAAGTGCATTCTCACTGTCCCTGGTGGGAAGGGTGTGTGGTGTCCTGAATATTACAAAGAGAGAACAAGGAAGGAGGTCAAGGAGTGAGACCGCCAGACTGCTGCCTATCCCCCCTGGGATAATAAGCTTGATCTGTATCAAAATAAAAGAGTTCATAGGTTGTTTTGTTTTGTTTTTAAACTGGGGATCTTAACTGTCAATCTGTTTTTTGTTTATCTTTTCATCTAAGTTAAATGAAACCAGAGCTTTCCAATATTAGATTATTTTCTACCATCAGCTTTCCATAATGCCCTGATTTCCAAATACATGTGTAAAAATATGCCAGACAACCACTGCAAAAATGAATAACAATGCTGTAGTAGTACTAGCTGCATTTGTTCTCCAGTATTTATATCCCCAAAATCGGAGATCTCTGAAAGATAGGCACGAGAGACCTGATTTTCAGAAGTGCTGGACTCCTAAGTCTTCCCACTGAATCAAGAGGAGCTTTGTGTGATCTCCGAAAGTCAAAACTGTTTCAAGTTAGGTGTTAAACAAAAGAAAAAGAAAACCATTGTAGACACCTCAAAATTTAACTACAGATACGTTTTTTTTTCATAAGAAAACAGCTAAAGTGAAAGCTAACAAATGACCAAAATCAATTGACCAAAAAAAGAGAAAAAAATCCTACTACATAGCTGTCAACCATAGCACTCTAACCTCCTTCAAAACCAAAACCAAAGCAGCTGTTAACTTAAGATTTCAAGTAGTTAAGTTTTATTTTAGCAATGTTCTTTTAATCAAGGTTGCCAGGGTATGCAATGCAGAGCTTTCTTAGCACCAGGAGTTCAATTCCCCACAATACCATCCCTTCCCATTTCCCTAAATATTGCGTTGAACTTTTTTTCCAATTGTGTGAAACACACCTCCTAGAATTCCTTGTTTCTCCATGAGGATCTCAGGTAACAGGCACTTCCCTGTACACTGACTGACACTGACTGTACACACTCGACACTAAGGGGACAGACAGATTCTTTTCAGGATTCTTGGCTGAATGATGATTAAAGTTTTATATTCTTAACATTCTGATTAGTATAGCAGAGGATTTGTGAGCAGAATGGCACAGGATTTCTAAAAGCAGAACCAATATGGTACAATCTGTAAGCAGCGTAATACAGATTTTGTAATACATCTTACCTTATAATTTCGCATCAACAGGAACCTTGGGTCAGATCTTAATGCATGATTTGCTGTATCAGTGTAACAATCATAATCTAAACTTGAAAATTATACAAAAGAATATGAGTCACTCACTCAGTAAAGGAAGCAGATGATGGTGGAGGTGTCCCTGGCTGCTGGAGGGTCCTGGGTTTCAGTGTCCAGCAGCAGCTCTGGTCCAGGTTCCCCACTTAGGACTCGTAACTGCTGGATTTTATAGACTGTGTTGTGGGTGCTTTTCTGCTGCCCTGTTCTTCTGTGGGGTGATCACCACCACCAGGTTGGCCAGGTGCCTGGGACCTTCAAGGCTGTTAAGGAAGGAGTAATCGCCCTGGCACCCAGGAACCTTGAGGACAGTAGGGAGGGGAGGAAGAAATCTGTTTGGTTTGTCTGCTTGGTGCACAGGACCTTCAGGGCCTGATAATGAGGGAAAGGGAACAAATACGTGACACCCCTGGTCACAGAGAATGGCTGCCTGCCTTATAAAATGGAGTTAGTTATGCAATCATTTAATGTCCAAAGCATTTTTTAAATTTTTGGTGGGGTTTTTTTTTTTTTTTTAGTTTATGAAACAACTTTCTGTAGAAGTTTTGCATACCGATTTTGTATGCACATGATTTTTTTTTTTTTTGTCAAAAAGAAATGAGAATGTGCTGCCATCAATGGATGGCCCAGCCCTGGGCATTGGCTACCTCCATGGGGACAAGCTGGGGCATGGGCCACTGGGTGGGCTCAGCCCAGTCACCAGGCACTTTCATATCATATGGCTTTGAATGTATATTCCACACTAAGAAGGTGTGGATGAAATGCCCACCACTATACGCTTCAGATAAATCTATGCTTAGCCTATATGATCTCTGCCCAAGCTATATAATAGCTAAGTAAAAATTATTTCCTATGTAAATATTTTTTAAATTAGGGAAGTGAAATTAATCATAGAATCATATGGTCCAGAAGGAACCTTCAAATGTCAACTAGTCCGACCCCCTGCAGTCAGCAGTTACACTCACAACTAGACCAGGTTGCCCAGGGCCTCGTTGAGCCTCACCTTGAATGTCTCCAGGGAAGGGGCCTCAACCACCTCCCTGGGCAACCTGTTCCAGTGCTCCATGGCCCTCACAGTAAAGAACTTATTCCTAACATCCAATCTAAATCTGCTTTTCTTCAGTTTAAACCCATTGCCCCTCTTCCTGTCACTGCCGGCCTTTGTAAACAGGCTCTCCCTTCCTGTAGCCTTCCTGTAGCCCCCCTCAGGTACTGGAAGGCTGCTGTTAGGTCTCCCTGGAGCCTCCTCTTCTCCAGGCTGAACAACCCCAGCTCCCTCAGCCTGTCCTCATAGCAGAGGTGCTCCAACCTCCTGTGTGCTTTTGTGGCCCTCCTCTGGACCCGCTCTGTCAGGTCCATGTCCTTCTTATATTGAGGGCTCCAGACCTGCACACAGTACTCCAGGTGAGGTCCCACCAGAGCAGAGTAAAGTGGCAGAATCCCTTCTCTGGACCTGCTGGCAACACTCTTTCTGATGCAGCCCAGGATGTGATTGGCCTTCTGGTCTGCAAGTGCACATTGCCTGCTCATGTCCAGCTTCTTAGGTGTGTCCATCAGCACACCTAAGTCCCTTTCCTGAAGGTTGCTTTCTAATGCCTCGTCGCCCAGTCCGTATTGATAGTGAGGATTGTTCCAGCCCAGGGGCAGAACCTTGCACTTGCTCCCATTGAATTTCATGAGGTTTACTTGAGCCCCCTGTCCAGCCTGTCCAGGTTCCTCTGGATGACATCCTGTCCCTCTGGTGTCTCAACAACACCACACAGCTTGGTGTCATCTTCAAACTTGCTCAATCCCTCTGTCTATGTCATTGATGAAAATTTTGAACAGTACTGGTCCCAGCACAGACCCTTGACACTACTTGTCACTGCTCTCCATCTGGATTTAAAGCCATTGATTACAATCCTCTGGATGCGACCATCTAGCCAATTCCTTATCCACTGAACAGTCCACCCATCAAATCCAAATATTTTATTTTTTATCGCATAACTTACAAAATGCATACTTCTCATATTACTGTAAGGTAGATAGGGGTGGCAATAGCTGTTTAAATTGCTGCAGCTGCTTAGGTATGCAGAATGAAGATTTGGGCATACACAATGATTGAAAACAATGGCTGGCAGTTTCAAAGGAAAGATTATCCTTTATTCCAGTAGGCTTCAGATAAAAGCCATCTTTGTTTATTGGTATTCACTGTAACAAAATTTAAAATAACAGACATATGAGTTTAAATAAATATTATTTGAAGCATCTTCATATATAGCAAAGTGCATTTGCTACCAACAGAGCCATGATTTAGCTAGGAAATTTCTAGTTAAATTATCATCAAAATTCTGATGTCTGGATTCACAGTATTATCCTTCTCACGTTACTTTGTTTAGATCCACCTCACATCCCAGACCTAGAATTTCAAGCTCCAACTATAAATGTAAGCCTTATGTAGCCTTTGCTGTCGAGTTCTTACCGAGCATAGCGGGTTGAAAATTCTTAAAACAGTATTTTCAAAATAATAATTTTTTTGAGACAGTTTTCTGTGTTTTTTTTTCTCCTGCTCCAAAATGTGATATGCAAAACTGCGATATTTTATCTAAGATTGAAAATAGTTTCACTTAGACTGACTATTAATGCATTTTTTCTGAGAAGCATTCTAGTAATTCTTCACCTTCATAGTGCTCCACTACCTTGTAAAACTGTTTTTTTTTTTAAAGGAGTGTACTTTTACTTGATTATAATGAAAATAAATGAGAACAGGTTTGCCCCTTTTTCCAAAAATGTCCTTAACTACTCTCCTACTCAATACAATTTGCTAGTCTTGCATATGGATCCACAATTTCCATTTGCATACATGACAGCTTTTATTTCCTGCATTTTTTATCTGCATGTAAACAAAGGTATCAACTATTTCCACTGTTTTTATCAAAGTTTATTCTTTGAATCTATATCTCTGTTAACAAAATACTACTTGGATTGAAAAAATGAAAACCCTTGTAAAGGTAAATGAAAAATATACAAAGGGAAAGTATACAAAAATAGACTAAGGAAGGACAAAACAAGCAAAGAAAACTCATTAAGATCCAATAAGAAGCGCATACCCCTTATTTGATTGCATGTTGTGAAACCTGTTTGACAAATACTGTCTTATCATAGAAGACAGGGAATTGAGGTAGATGGTGCAGTTTTAAAACTCTTTTCCCAACTAACAAAAAAATACGTAACAAACAAAATCTAAGCATTTTCCCCTCTTTGAATTAGGGCAGTGGACATAATTTTCTTCATTAATTGGAACAGGAGGCAGTGAAAAACAGTTCAGCATATTCACTGAAGAGAAAAGCCTGCTGCAGACTCATAGCCCGAACTTTATATTTCAGGGTGATTTGGTCAGGATTTAAAAAAAAATATTACACGACCAGCATGCCTGTTCTTTCTTTTTATGATAAGTAGAAAAACTATTCCACGTATCTTTGTCAGCAGCCTGGGTTTTACTGCAAATACCTTCAAAATGTAAAAATCCAACTGAAGGAACCTGAGCGTTAGGTCTGTAAACGGAAGCTGTCACAGTGGCTCTGAACCTGGTCCTGGCCTCAGCTGGCTCAAGCGTGGCACCAAGTGAGGGCACCTCTGCTCCTCTTGTGATGAGATTAATACCTTTGTCCTCTGCTTCTAGCAGGGTGTGGATGCACCAGCCAACTCCTGCTCTTGGCAGTTCTCTCCACGGAACAGGACAGTGTGATGTTACCTTCTAGATTCATGTTGCTGTTTTGAATGTCTTATTCAGAAAAAAAAAAAAAAAAGGAAACAAAAAAGAATAAGAAATTTAAGTCCTATCTTGGAACTGCTATTAAACGTCAATGATTCAGAAATAAGAGATGAGGTGGGAGCGTGTAAGGATGGCTTCTTGAATGCTAGTGGTTCCCAGATTTAGGCTCAGAACAAGCGCATGGTTTGTGCCTGTAGGTACAGTTTCTGTGCCTTTAGACAAACTCAGATGTAAGTAGCCATGGTAGTATTCTTCCAGGACAAAGGCTGCAGACTTAAACTATAGTTTGTCACTTGCTTCTTTACTTATGGAAAACAAACTTGGATGTTACCAGATGATATTGCCCTGTCTCTGAGGTCTTCTGACCACCCTTATCCTGAAACCCTTCGTGAGGATGTGTTTTGGCAGCGAATGAGGGCAGAGCAAAAACGAGTGTAACTTGTCAAAGAGTCACAAGGAATAAAACGATTGGTTCCATGGATCCCTAACAGGTGTGTAGTTAGTTGGATTTTCTAGAGTCAGTAAGATACAAACTTTGATTAAAACTTATCCTGGACTTGATGTATTTTTAAATTTTTTCCAGTATGTAATGAAGACTGTGAGCTCATGCTGCAGCCTTCCCGGTGAGTTGAACTGGAGTAGGATTTCTATCTTCTATTCTGCTATTTCCATTAAACTTTGAGGAAATCGGCACCTGAGACTTCACGTTTAGTTTAAACTGTTAAAAAAGGTTTAAGCATTATTTAAAGAAGCACTTACAGCAGACAGATAGAAGCACACGTGTGTGAGCTGATGCAGGCAGGATGCAGGAACAACCACAATACCATGGATTAAGGGCAAAGAACAAATTTAATCTCAATACTTCGTGGACTGGGGAACCTCTGAAGCAGCGCCCCAGCAGAGGCAGGCAAGCAGGGGATGCAGGCACCACAGAGCAAGAGTCCTTATTAGCAAGAGAGTCCTTGTTAGCAAGGAGAGAGGGAGCACGAGGGCTCCCACTTGCTGTTTGGGCCTGTATTTCAAGGATTCTGGCAGCCAGAGTTTTTCGCTGTGCTTTGATCCCTTCAACAGCAGGGCAGGAATCTCAGGCGTGTTCTGTAAGGTGCCCCTGAATCCATCCCAGGCTTATGGTATTCAAGTGCAAGATGTTCTACTTGTTGAGCACACAAAAGTAAGCAACAATTAGTGTGATGTATTTGTTCTCCAGCACCACACATGCAAGTCACTTGAGCGTATTTACAGTCTTCCTCACCAATCTTCAGTTAGTTTCCCACAACATGTATCTACACAGATAATGATATACCATTGAGTAAACTAATCAATATAATTTTTCCTTTATATTTCAAAAATAAATAAAAATTGAAGTGGATAAGGGCAGTAGAAGAGACGGTTGAACAAGAAATTACGTCAGTACATGATACAAGTACACACAGTACATGATACATGATAAACGGGGAGGTGGCAATCATCCACATACAGCCCCCATCAGCAGCAAAAGTTCTGGGGAAGTATCAGTGTATACAGCTGTGTGCCATAAAGCTAGAGATGCCCATTTTCACCACAGATAATTTATTAAACAAATATGTCCCATTGTAATTTCATATTTGCCATACTTTCATAAATATGTCTAAGTACATAACTTATTTTTTGCGATCATTAATAACCATAACAGCCAGTACCTATCTGGTTACATATTTACTATGACACCTAAAATGAAAACATACCACAACACCTTTTTTGTAACCAATGAACTGAAAAGACTGTAAATTTTGTGCTCTTTCACTAACCTGATCTTGCAGAATAACACTAACTCATCAGTGATTTTTGCATCCTATTTCAAGAGACAGCAAGTCTTACAACACTAAAATCCTTAAAAAAAAATCACAAAAAGGACAGTATTTTGCAGCATTTTGACACAATACATATGTGACACAATACAAATATTACACAGTATGTAATGGATAATTTTGTTTCATAAACTTACTCTACAATTCTTGACTGTCTGCAGTGGCATCTTTAGTGGAATTTTATAGTATTCATAAGAGAGAAAATATTCTGCAAAGTATTATAAAGCAGCAAAAACTGCCTTATAATAATAGTGCCTCTAAGGAGGGTAAAATAAGAATGCATAATTGTATTTGAACATGCAGATGCATTTTAGCATAAAACTCTGCTGCATCTTAATGCTTCTCATTAAAAATATATGGGCATTTGGACATAGCACGATAGAAGAAAATAATTCTTACTCCAGGAGTTATTTGTTTTGCACAGGCCTCAGTCAGAAATTTCTGAGGCAAACCCTAAAAAATTATTTTTAAAAGTCTTTCAAGTTGTTAATTCTAATAAGAAAACCTACAGCTAGTATTTTTTATAAACAGAAAATGTATAAAGAATATATATAAAACACCATGTCTAAGAACTTAGATAGAAACAAAGAGAAAATCTGTTTCATATATATGTTTTCCAGAACAATCTGTTCTATGTTCCTGTTGTACTCCTACAACTCATATGGACCTCAGCTGGAGCTTGAATACTAGGCTGGGTGAAGATCTGGCTGAGTGCATAAGAATGCTTCTTTTGCTCGTAGACACAGACCTGTCTGTAAAAGTCTTTTCTCCAAAGACATAACTAATGGGAAGCTGGACCTGCCTTACACCACCACGAGGTAAGCCCCAGGTCATGCTGGTACAGGACACTTGGGATCCCATGTGCTCCACAGAGTATGTTTCTGCTCCTCCTTCCCAGGGCTGTCACCTGCACACAGGCCAGTCCGAGCCGGTGGGCAACCTCAGAGGTGGTCTGGAATCGACCCTGGTGTTTTTGGAAGTAAATTCAGCAAAACAGGAGACCAGTTTGCACAGCTGCCCCAATGCTCGGGCTTAAGGCATGATTCTGTCTTCGCTCTGCAGATGGCAGTCAGTGGGGCTCGGCACTCGTTGAGGCCTGCACTGTGGAAGTGACAACGACTCATCAAGAAAATCTTCCTCCTGCTTCACTGTAGTGTGGAATCACTCTGTGGTCAGTAGATTTCTATACCCAAGTGCTGACTCCTGTAATTCCTATCAGCAGTTTGGGAAGAAGGATTTATTGGCTGGCTGAGGTATCTTTTTTGAAAGTATTTATAATGAAAATCCGTATCAAGCAGATAGTTTAAATCATACTCAGTGTGCCAGCACTCCACTCACCTTTACAATGTGTTAAACTCGAACAGTACTAGTTCACTGAGTCAAGCTTCCCCTTATTTCACTAATATTTTATGAGTTGCTGTCTTAAGCTCCTGCAGCCAGGTTAACCCGTAGTGTAACGCTGTGAACAGAGCTACATTAGCTGTGTATTCAGTCTGCAGCTTTATTTTCCAGCAGTAGCATAGAGACGTGATTCTTTCTTTCTTTCTTTCTCCATGTGGCTCCTTACTGTGTGCTTCGAGTCGTACCTTTTTAATTGAGTGACTACGCTTTCCTGTTTTATTTCCACACTTAGTAGCATCGCAGAGTCAACACAGCAATGAAAGAAGCAAGGTTAAGAAATGCTATGCAGGATAAACTCAGGCTTCACTGTGCTTTTGACGAGACAGATGAGACCTGACACAACAGCCAGTTACTATCTCTGTGAGCTGTTGTATACATCAGATTGCAAACGGAGATCAGAATAGGGCCTCAGGAATCATTTTTCAGAATCACGGCCTTTTTTTGTAGGAAGGCAAGATGATGCTGTTAAGACACAGGAACTGGTAACAGATCTGGGTTCATAATTAAAGATTTCTGATTGGACTCTTTCAGTTGAGTTATCATCTCTCATTTATCACTGCTGACACTAAGGAAGGTAAGAGGAATCTGTACCTTGTTAAGCCCAAGAGTTTAAGTTTTCGTTATAAATGTGATGTGCAGTAACATGATAGTACAGAAAGTCAAAGAAACAGCCATAGGAAAATAGCATTATCTACTTCGGTTGAAGATGTATAGGAAGGTAGTTGAATTTTAAAAATGAGAACATTTAAACAGTAAAACCTTACTTTAGCTCCAGTGCTAGTTCTCAGTGCAGAATTATGCTGAAGTGAGCTTTGTATACAGATGTGAGAGTGGTCTCTTAAGAGGTATTTTTTAGTTAATGCTTATTTGCTACTTATTTCTCCACTGAAGTTTACATTTGAGGAATAGCATGCTCGTCTTCAAACTGCTATTCTAACTGACCTGAATGATGTTTCCAAGTACCAACCTTCAATAACTAATCCTGCATGATGTCCAAGAGGTTATTTTTTAAAAATTATTTTTCCATATCCTCAGCGTGGAATCAAAGGACAAGAGGAAAAGATAATTGTTTCAGCCAAAGGGTAATTTAATGATCTAAAGAATACTCAAGACACCAACAAATCGCCCATAATGCTAAACATCTGAACAACTTCCCCTTCGATTGCCATCCTGAAAAATTACTTGCATTTTACAAAATTGAGGTCAAGTAATACTTTACAGTGAATAGGCTGAAGAACGCTATGATCTTACTCTCTTGCATGTAATGTCATTTGATTACATAACTTATGACCAGGTATCAGTGCTGCTTTTTTCAGTCACTGGCACTTGTACGCTATTTCAATGATACATACTTTTAACAGTCTAATAGAAAAAAAGTCCCACAATTTCCTTCAATTTATTATACAGTTTTGCCTTTAGCTGGTATTCAATATTGTTGTGGTTTTTAACCACACCACTGTTAACAGTACTTTTAGACATCAGCAGAGAGAGGGCACGCTGGCCACCTCTCCCAGGTGAGGGAAGGCAGGTTTCATTCCTCAGGTTCCACATTCACCAAAGCGGCAGCACCGACAACAACTGTGTGACAAAATGCCGCACCTCCCACGCCATTTACTTCTCCTAATTACAGAATCATAGAATGGTTAGATCTGAAAAGGACTTTAAAGATCATCTAGTCCCATCCTGCCATAGGCAGGGACACCTCCCACTAGACCAGGCTGCTCAAAGCTCCATCCAGCCCGGCCTTGAACACTTCCAGAGGCGGAAGGTGTAACTGCCCCAAAGGAGTGCGTGACGGAACATAACCCCCCGACCCGCTCTGCCGTCAAGGCGGTGCCGCTTCCCCCCACAGGACCCCCAAAAGTCCGAAGGCGGCCCATCCCGCCGCCCCTCGCGGACGCCGCTGCCGCCTCCCGCCGGCCCTGAGGAGACGCGTGCCACGGCCTGCGCAGCCGCGCGACGGGCTCGGTTCCTCGCGCACTGTCGTCACCACGCTGCGCCAGCCTGGCCCGGCTCCCCTGCAGGCGCTACGGCGGCCTCTCTCTCTGCGCCGCCGGCGCCAGCTCCCGGTCGCTCTCACCTCCCCATCCCCACCCCCGGTGGTCATCCCCTGTCGCTGAGCCATGTCGCAGCCCAGCAGCGTTTCCCCGCGGCAGCCCGGCGGGGGTTCGGGGAGCTCGGATAACCCACCCGCTCCCGCGGGGGGCCGCGGCCGAGGCAAGGGGCTGAAGGATATCCGCGTCGACGAGGAAGTGGAGATCGCGGTGAACCTGGCCCTGGAGCGATTCCGGTACGGAGAGGAGAAAGGTGCGTAGCGGCAGCCCGACCGGCGGGGAGAAGGTGGCGGGGCAGCAGGAGGACCTGGCCGGGCCGGGCCGGGCCGGGCCGGTGGCTGCGGGGCTGACAGACTATTAGGCCCGGAGGCTCTTCATGGGTTCACCTCTCCTCAGGGCTTTTCTGCCCGGATGGAATGGCGCTTACTGCCGCACCCGGCATTGCTTGCAGGTGTGAAGGTACAGCACTGCCATTAGTCCTGCTGTTCACTTGAGGACATGATAGCTTTGGGGGCTGAAAATTGGGGTAACGTCGAGGTGATATGTTAAGAAGACTGTGTGTTGCGTTGTTATGTTTACTTTTTTTCATTATCTTTCTAGAAATGGAATTTCCTTCTTCTTTCACTAGTACTGAAAGAGCATTTGTTCACCGGCTCTGTCAGTCTCTTGGACTGATATCTAAAAGTAAAGGGTAAGTTGGAGTCTTAATTTATTTTTTTTGGTGCAAATGCATGGGATTTAATGATTAGTGTTAAAATGATCTGTATTTGTAGCATATCCTGCACTGTTGCAGGGCCTAGTACTAGAGAAAAAAAGTTTAAAAAGTAAGATAAAAATAAATGTCTTTGTGCTTTGCTTTAATATCTACTTAAAGAAAACTTGTGGCATTCTCAGTTGGAGATAGCTTGCCCTTACGCTGTTTCATAAATTTCATGGATCCATAAAAAAACTTCTCACCAAGATATGTTCTATTTTTCATGGGTTTTGCATAGAATCTCATAGCTTGACAGATAAAATGTAGCCTAGAGTAGAATGTCCAAAAGAGTGCTTCTGTTGAGAAGTGCAAGAGAAGAGTGTTCATGTGCAGGTATGGTGATGTTCCTTTCTCTCTGCTCTTCCCTTTGAAACTTCCTGTTCATTGACCTGATGAGCTTGTGTGAAAGCTGAGAATACAGATCGCTTGGAACTTCAGGTGGCAAAGCAAAAGGAAAGGGAAAGTTACAGGAAAAACCCAGATAGATGTATAATATATGTGTGAGGACTGTTGTAAAACTATAGCTGCTGCTGTTCCTCATTTTTTGGTGTTACTTAATGATTCTCGCAAAAGTAGTGTAAAATGCTAGTTCTCTGATCTGTGCTTAATCAGGGAGTAGGTGCTATTCAGCACTGATTGTCTTGAACGGGTAGCTTGGTTTCAGGAAATCTTATTCAAGCATAGTGTGCTCTTCAAGTTAAGTTACACTTCTGGTCTCAGGATTGTATAGCTAATTTTTGCACAGGTGCCCAAGGCAATAAATTTGGCTGAACTTGCATATCTTTGCATCATATTTTGGGAACATGGAATGTTAGAAAGCCTTGTCAGATGTGTACTAGTGGTTAGCCAGAACATGCTTGGGTTGTGCCTGTGCCTGTGCTGTATGGTGCCTGTTCTTAGCTGTAGCTGGTAAATCCTGTGTGAATCCTTGTTGATTCTTTGTAGAGCTTTGAAAGTGTCTCTCGGTGGCTCCCTAGTAGTAGTGATATTTTGGTAGTTTTTTTCATAGAATCATAGAATATCTCAAGTTGTAAGTGACCCGTAAGGATCAAGTCCAACTCCTTGTGGGACTGCCTAAAACTTTAATCATATCACTAACAGTGCCTGAACAGCACTGAACTGTTCCTGAACATGCTCCTTGAACTCTGACAGGCTTGATGCTGTGACTGCTTCCCTGGTGACCCTGTTCCAAGTGACCAACCACCCTCTCAGTGAAGAACCTTTTCCTAGTGTCCAATCTGAACTTCTCCTGATGCAGCTTCATTCTATCTCCGCGTGTTCTATTGCTGGTTGCCAGAGAGAGATCAGTGCCTCCCCCTCCACTGCTTCCTTAGAGGAAATTGTAGACTGCAATGAGGCCCCCCCTCAGCCTTCTCTTCTCCAGGCTGAACAACCCAAGTGACATCAGCCAGTCCTCATAAGTCTTGCCCTTGAGGTCTTTCACCATCTTGGTTGCTCTCGTCTGGACACAGTCCTGTAGTTTGATATCTGTCCTATATTGAGGCATCCAGAAGCACACACTGTACTCAAGGTGGGGCTGTACCGGTTCAACGTAGAGTGGGATAATGATTCCTGGATTTTGTTTTGTAGGTTTTATTTTTCTTTTTAATTATGGAATGTTTGGAGTGACATGAAGCTTGGAGACTAGTTGAACTGAAATTTAAACATCTGAGAAAAAGGGAATATTCACTCGGGAAGACATAAAGTGTATTTTTTTTTGTGCTTTGCATATTTAAGAAATGTTGTCATTGAGACGGATGTGACACACACACACACACACAATTTCGTGAGCCAAACCCCAAAAGATCCACTTTACTGTTTTTAAGTAAACAAGCTCTTTTATATCTTTCTTAGGAACACGTGCGCATACATAATTGGTTCACTCAAAGTCCAGCAGTTCGTGATTGGATCACTTTTTCCTTCTTTGTGCTCAGCGGCAACTTCGGTACCTTTCCTTTGCTGGCAGTCTGACAGTTCCTTAATCTTGTTGACTCCCTTCTTCTCAGAAGTCTCAGGCCTCTTCAAGGATACATTGGTGTCTGCTCAAGGTCAATGTTAAACTTGCATTCTGATCCCTTGGACCAGGAGAGGTTTCCCACAATTCCCTCTTTTTGTATTTGTGCTACAGGGCGTGTACGTGCAAATTGCCCGTGCCATCTGCTGCAGGGCTCTTTGCAGCAGAGACACAAGACGTGGCAACATCAATAACACAACTACCATGATGAACAAAACTAACAATCCAGTTTTTAACAGAGATAGCAACCACCCTGGCAGTCCCCATTCTATAAACACGTTCAACAAATCCCATCCATCATCTACTCGTAATTTCTTCACTCCACCTTTCAGAAGCTGAATACTTCTATGTATTGATTCCAAGTGATCCAATAAATCCATACAACACATTCCTTCAAAGTCTTCACATCTGTGTCCTTGGGCTAACAACAGAAAATCTATTGCAGCTCTATTCTGTACAGTAGCATGTGTAACATTGTCAACATCAGTCAACAAACCACTCAGAGCAATTGACGTAGCATAGGTCTGCTTACTCAACCAACATCCCAGGTTTATTACCTTTTTCAAGGTGGCTGCAACAGCAACCCCAGGTGCCAATGCTGAGGCAGCTATAATTTGTCCTGGCCCCCAAAAGGTGACCGTATCCTCACAGTCAGCCTCAAATTGATGGATATATCTTTTGGTTCATTTTTTGTTGTGAATCATAGTAAGGTTGGGTGTTAGTAGTGTAAGCTGGCCAAGGCTATATTGTCCACTGTTAAGTTTTGATAGAATTCCCCCCACGCTCTATCCCCACAGATTAAAAAGATCCCTGCAGGCAAAGCAACTGGAAGAGAAAAAGAGCGTGATGAAGTAAAGGAAGTGTAACCACACCAGGCTGTACAGAGGCAAAGTAACATTTACATTCTGAGCCTTTCAATTGGTGTTATAGGTATAGTTAAACATCACATAAGCATCCATTGTGACTGATCCTAACAGCTCCAACTCTTGAGGTTCTTGCATTACCTTGCAAATGTGTACAGCCTCCCATTGTGGTTTGGGAGAACAGTGAGACAGAGACAACGGTTGTGACCAAATGTCTAGAGGCAGCACAACCAAAAAAGTAGAGAAAGGATTTTCAAGGTAGCAACAGAAAGACAAAGTTTCTTGATGCGTTATGTTTGCCGGAGTTATCCATATGTTCTGCTTCTGTTGTTGGACCATCCATTCTTCACTTGTGTGAACCATCCATAACAGGCCGAGTACAGCGACCAGGAACCCAGTGGGGGCCACTATCTGTGGAGACACAAGTATACCCTCTTCCCCAGGTTAATAAATCACATGGAGGTGACCATTGTCCACTCTGCAGATCCTTCACCCTAACCTTAACACCAGGGTAAACAGTGGGCATTTTATGTAGGGACTCAAAGTGGCAAATCATAGGTGGCTCCTGCAAATCCTCTCTTATGTTAACAAAATTCAGTACATACAAGGCTTTATTTGACCGTGCTTCAGGGGGTTCACCAGTCATTCCCCCTTTTTGTTTTTGAAGAAGACGTTTGAGCATGCCATGTGCACGTTCTACAATGCTCTGCCCGGTAGGAGAATTAGGGATACTGGTGACATGGGTAATCCCCCACAGCTGTAAAAAAGCTTTCACTTGGCCAGAAACATAGGCAGGACTGTTTACGGTCTTAATCTGATGCGGAACACCACATACAGCAAAAGTTCTTTGCCCATGTCGAATAACACCCTGAGCTGTTTCTTCCGTGTGGGCAGCAGCTACTACGACTGATGAAAATGTGTCAATAGACACATGCACATATTTGAATTTACCAAACATTCCAATGTGGGTAACATCGCATTGCCAAATCTGCAAAATTTGTACCATAATATACAGGTAATAGGTGCTGACCCTGACAGTCTGGGCCGGCTGCAACAATGGAACCGGCCTCCACAGTTGTTAAATGAAATTGATGTTTCAAAGCATGAAAACCTTGATGCAAAACTCGATGGGATTCAATTGCTTGTTGTTTCACGTTAGGCACTGGTTCCATTGCCACAGCTGAGACCAATTGGTCTGCCCGTGCATTGCCAGCTGTTGGGAATCCAGGTAAAATGGTATGGCTTTTAATATGCAAAACATAATAGGGTTGGGATCTTTTTTGAATTGTCAGCCATAATAGCTTAGGCACACCGAGTAACAAGGCATTACTCACATGCCCCTAGATGGCCTTATCCAGCTGTTGTACCAGCTCCGCTACATGACCTGAGTCTGTTACAACATTTGCTGCACAAGCAAATTGTTGAAATGCCAAGGCAACAGCACGCAGTTTGACAACCTGAGGGGAGCCTTCTTGCTGCTCGACGATGTGTTGCCAGTGATGACCATCACGCCAGACAACAGCTGCTTTCCCAGTCCGTCCTGACCCATCTGTAAATACTGTGGGACCTGTCACAGGTTCCTTCTGGCTTGTTTCTGTCCTGTACAAATCTGACTCCCTAATTTACATAACGGATGAGAGGGAAGATGATAGTCAAATTTGTCCTGTGTAATTTGTCAATGCGGTTTGCAATGCTGAACTGTAGCTAGGCATTATTCAAAGTAGACCACCTACACAGGCAGTACCATTCTTTCTGGTTCTCTTGCCAACAGCTCTGAACATCTTATTTGGGTCTTAATGATGATTTGTGCCAATAATTCAAATAGGCCAGGAGCAGTCTTTTTTTTTTCTTTTTTATTTCAGGCCATATTATTACAGAGAAACTTGGGTTTAAGATTCTGTCATGATAACACTTGAGATGTTGGAGCAGCCAAAAGAATATCATCCATATAATGATAACAGTACCCTGCTGAATATTTTTCTTTAATTGAGCTCAAAGCCTGAGCAAAAAAACATTGACAAATGGTGGAGGAATTTTTCATTCCTTGCGGAAGCACGTTCCACTGATGTCGTTTTGTGTTTCTGTGAAGGGAGTGGGGGGGGGTACAAGACTGTACAGTATTAGAAGCAGAGGCAGTGCTCTCTGCCTGGTCTTGCTGTGCTTTAAAGTCTTTGAGCGTTTCATAAAGCAGATGCCACATCGTTAAAAGTGCTGTAGCATCTTTTGCCCCCTGTGTGGCACAGTTAAACAATTTATCGCCTAACTCTTTCCAAATAGAAACACTAAAAGAAGGTATGGTAGTTGGCTCATATCCTTGTTCTTTTCTCCATAATAGCATTTTTGGTAAAGACAATTCCTCCAACTTAACTCCTTGTTCTTGCAAAATCATTTTCCACATAGAAATAGTCATAGTCTCTTCCTTACTTAACGAAGTACCTTTCTTAGGAACACGTGTGCATACATAAGTTCACTCAAAGTCCAGCAGTTCATGATTGGATCACTTTTTCCTTCTTTGTACTCTGCTGCAACTTCGGTACCTTTCCTCTGCTGGCAGTCTGACAGCTCCTTAATCTTGTTGACTCCCTTCTTTTCAGAAGTCTCAGGCCTCTTCAAGGATACACTGGTATCTGTTTAACGATATTAAGCTTGCATTCTGATCCCTCAGACCAGGAGAGGTTTCCCCCAAACAAACATAGATTTCCTTTTCAAGTAAATGTTTTACGCTTGTTTAGTTTCCACAGATTTCCTCAGTATTTGTACTTGCAATACCTTTAGAAATAATTAGTCTTCGAAAGCTTGATCATGATTGGCTTTCATCATTGAGTTTCTAGATAGAACATAATTTTAATGTTAATATTCATTACGGTATCTGTGCCTGTTGCATAGAGTGGATAAGTAAGGCTACAGAGGGTGGAGGCATGGACAGGTAGCCTAGGAGGAATACAGAAAAATTGTCCGAGCAGCCAGGGATCAGGTTAGGAGAGCTAAAGCTCAAGTAGAGTTAAATCTGGCCAGGGACATCAAGGGCAACAACAAAAGCTTCTACAGGTACATCAGTGATAAGAGTAGGGAAAATGTGGGCCCTCTCAGGAAAGAAACAGGGGACCTGGTTACTTGGGATATAGAAGGCTGAGGTGCTCAGTGATATTTTTTGCGTCTGTCTTCACCAGGTCTAGCCACACAACCCAAGTTACAGATGGCAAAGGCAGGGGCTGGGAGAATGAGATGGCAGTGGGGTTAGAATTGGATGATCTTTAAGATCCCTTCCAGCTCTGACTCTATGATTAGTTCAGTTTCAAACATATGTACAACCGTTCTTTGCACTTTAGTATCGCTGTTCAGCCTGAGAAGAAATGCAGTGTTATGATTAAGTGTTTTGTCTTTCATTCTACATTACAAATCTTTGATAGTAAACATCCTGGGAATGTAATTTGTTTTACAGGATTTCGTTAAGTCTTGGAATATCACTAGAAGGCTGATTGTTTGACTGTTATGTCTGTTTCTTGATTTTTAAACTCTAAATCTCTTAAATTAGTCTAGAAATCAGTTTTGTGTAATACCTCTCATTATTGATTGATAGAGTGATTAGTGGAGCTGCCTGTCTTTTGAAAAGCAAATGTAGTGATCGATCTTTTCGGAAAGGTAGCAGAACAATGTTACATTATGGAAGGTTGTTCTGGGTCTAGTCATCCCAAGTCTGCAGTGTCTGTCCTGTACGACCTCATATGAATAGAGGATGGTGGATATTGTGGATGCTTCTGTTACTTTGGTGTGCATTGTGCTACACAGGATGTTGTTTAGAAGTTTCTCATTATTAAATTTGAAAATAATCTGACAGCCACCTTGAAATAATTATGGTCAAAGATCATTAGATAGAGGAATATAGGTTTCTTACTCCTTAAATAGGTATTTTTCTTTTTCTCCCAGAAAAGGAGCTAATCGATACCTGACTGTAAGGAAGAAGGATGGATCAGAACTAACACATGCAGTAATGACTTGTTGCTTGGCTCCCAGTACCAAACATGCTGTTCGGAGTTTGATTCAGAGATTTCCTGTCACAAATAAAGAACGAACAGAACTTCTGCCAAAGACGGAGCGAGGAAATGCATGTGCAGTGGAGTCTGGTATGTTCAGTGTGTCTTCTGATACAAACTTATAAATCAACACCGCTTAAAACAAACAAAAAAAACCATCCGCTGCCCAACCCAGCAAAACAAAAACCTTTCTTTTCTGTCTGCTTCTTCTGTACCAACAGACACCCTCCCTCCCAAACCAACCCATTAATTTTCTTGACTTTTAATTGTTAATACAGGGCCATGAGGAAACAAGATAAAATGGTGTCATGAGGAGCTTAGGCAGTCATGTCACCCACATCCCAGTGTGTCCCTTGTGCTAAATTGCTTTTGAATCTTTGAGCCAGTTCCAACCAAACTTATTTGGTTCCTACGAGTTCCTACAAATTTATTTTGATTCCTACAAGTTCCATGATGTGAGATTGAAGAAGTGTTACCATGGCATATAAGAACACCTTACGAGTAAATGAGCTGTTTTACTTACAGAAATTCATGTTCTTGTTAAAACAAGAAGTTTTATTCTGCTTTCTTGTCTTCTAAAATATATTTGGTCCCTAAGATACTGCTGTCTAGTCTTCTTGTTTTCTAGAATAAAACAGTTCACTGGAAGACAAACTTCTGATATATTGTGGGTTTTATTAAGCAATGTTTCAAACAAGATTATTGCTTTAACAGTTTGAGCACGAGAGTTATGTTCTGTTTCTGTGTGGAGAGTTATGTTCTGTTTCTGTGTGCGCAGAAAATACTTGTACCAGTAAGCCTTCTTTCATTGGATATTTCTGATTTATGATGGTTCATGCTTTAAGTGCTTCCTTTCTAGTTTTTAATTGTTCAGTTGTTTAATAGTATTGTTCAATAAACAAAGGGAAGCTATAATAAAAGTACTGAAAAGCAATTCCTTTTGTATGGCATAAAGGCATAAACTAATGAATAGTGTAAAATTCATCTTTCTTTATATCTCCAGAATGTTTTTTGTCTCTTCTAATATGTTAGCCCATGACTGCCTTGATAAGACAGTGTTTGTAATTTAATATATTAATCTGTTAATCACATTACATATGTATAATTGAATTTAGAGCAAGGTTTTAATTCTTCTGGAAAATGATTACTAAAGAATTACAGAATCTCTCTCTATGTATTCACAGTGCTGAATTTTAAGTAGTCTCTCAAAAGATGTGTGCAGGTTCTTTGGGTACTTACACGTTGCTTTCTAATACATGACACTGTCAGCATGGTTCAATTTGTGTGACATAACCTAACGCTCCGGTCCATAAGGTTTGTCTTATGTAATGCTGACCAAAAGGAGCTCATGAAAGACCAGGGAGGTTGTGAAAGAAGACATGTGAATCACAGTAAAGTTACCTTTATGTCAGAAGACATGCTTGTCAGTTTGGAGTAACTTAAAGGTTTATCTATATAGTGAATATTTCTATACCAACAGTGGAGGTGTGAATGTGTAAATATGATACAAAGACCAAGAAAATACTCCAGGCTGCTTTTCTCAGGTTTAGTTTCTGTTTCTCTTTTTGCTTGTCATGACCTTTTTTGACTTTGAGCAATGCACTGGAATAGCCTGTCTTTGTTCAAAATACCTGTGAAAGTGATAAGTCTTTTAAGGAATATTTATTTCACAAATCATAACAGGATGCATTACTATGAATGTGACTTTTAATTGTGTGATGGGTTTGTCATGTTATCTAGAGGGATGCATATAAAGCCAGGAATGTTAATTTTTAAGTAAAATTGTTAAGCAATGTTTTAGAGATGTTCTTTTGTATCTGTCCAAGTAAATTGTTAACTTCTCTTCACAGAAAACAGAGAAGTGAACAAGACAAGTGGACGACTTAACAATGGTGTCCCCCAGGTTCCAGTGAAAAGAGGGGAATCAGAGTTTGATTCCTTCAGGCAATCACTCCCAGTTTTTGAAAAACAGGAAGAAATTGTCAAAATAATAAAGGACAATAAAGTTGTTTTGATTGTGGGAGAGACTGGATCAGGAAAAACTACTCAAGTATGTTTCATTAATGAAATAAAAAAGATAAAAGTATTTATATAAGAGTAATGCCAATTTTGTAATATTTATGTAGTAAGAAATTTTTTATACTAGTTCCAAGGCTTTTCCTATATGGTTGAAAATTTTATGTTCTAATTCACTTCCTTGCTTTTGAAATATTAAGCCAGCAGACACTAAAAGTATAAATGGGTCTGCACACTTTTCTGATACATACTAGTTTTTCTTTAAAAATATTGATGGGAAAGTAACTATGATTTTGTGTAGACTTCTTCCTTCAAAATCTTGTTCTAGAGTAGAATATTCTTATGTTAAAATGAAAAATTACATATAGGTGTTTTTTCAGATTTCTCTGAAGTAGGAGAAGAAAAAAGAATTTTTTTTTTGAAACACATTAAACTTAAAATCAGAAATTAGTTTTTGCTGCCTTTTTGCCCCTTCAACTGTGTTTGCAATGATAATCCTATTGTGAATACTTTTGCAACCTGTGTTATATCGAGACACAGTTAAATTGTTTCATTGTGGTAAAAAACCTATGACTTTCTCAAACTAAAAAATACATTTTAAACACTTCTTTACAGATCCCTCAATTCCTTCTTGACGACTGTTACAAAAATGGAACTCCCTGCCGTATATTTTGCACTCAGCCAAGGCGTTTGGCAGCTGTTGCTGTGGCTGAAAGAGTAGCAGCAGAAAGAAGAGAAAAGGTTGGCCAGACAATTGGTTATCAGATCCGATTAGAAAGCAGGTACTAATGATATTTATTAAAATAAATTGATCTTGTGTTGGTATATTTCATGTTTTGTGCATTTAAACTACAGTATATTTGGGATACAGCCTAGTAAAAGCTCCGTATGTAAAGTGTAGGTAGGATATGTTATTTCAGTTAATGAAGTATTTAAAAGTGAAAAAGAGAGTTTTTCTCCTGTATTTTGCAGTTTCTTGTAGTAAGTTGTCTTATAAAAGTGATTTGCAGATACTTTCTCTTGATTTCTGCTTGGAGTTGTATATGTGAAATTCCTTGTCTTATTTTCAGATCAAGTCTACACTTCTCTTTTTTTTTTATTTTTTTCCTTTTTCCTCTTTACTTTTAACACGTATAGATGTATTCTGCAAGCTTTGAAGATAGAAAGACCAGCATTCTGCAACAAGTGAAACATAGTGAGCATTGGTAGGGGACATAGAAGGAAAAAACCTGAAATTTGCATATGAGTTGCAATGAAGTTGAGCATTATTTATCAATATGGTTTGGAGAGGTTCTTGAGGTCCTGTTTCAATTGCTTATTTATTTATTTATATAGATTTGAATCTCACTGTGTAATTAATCCATTGTCTGAAGACTAACTGTCTAAGTCTTAGACTTTTAAGCTCTAAGATGCTTGTCTTAAAGAATAAGGACTAAGACTTTGTAGGAACTCTCTGGCAATAGGCATAGCTTAAAAACAAATAGTACACATAGATTCTTTGGTGAGAGAACTATAATTCCATTTCTGGTAAGCAGCTGTTTAATCCTTTAATTTTCAGTAAGTAGTGGCAAACTAGCATGCATTGAAATGGTGCAGAAGACTGAAGTATCTTTATGTGCTGTTAATAGGGTTTCTCCAAAGACGCTGTTAACATTTTGCACTAACGGCATTCTGCTTCGCACTCTGATGGCAGGAGACAGCACTCTGTCAACAGTGACACATGTTATTGTGGTAAGAGTCCTATTCTATTTCACGTGACATGGAGCAACATGTATTGTTTGTTAATTGGAAGATCAGATCCTGGTTTCTTCATTAATTTGCTGAGCATTTAGGATGTTCTTGTTTAGAACCTGAATTAACATTAAGAACTGCCTGAGTCTTCATTGTAGCATGTGCATTTTTTTAGTATTTTTTTGGTAGAAGTATGTTATTTTAGGTTCATGCCAAGAATTAATTTTGGAATCATGATGCAGTTGTGGAGGACAGAGCTCTAGGAGGCTTATGTAGATATGATTCAGTGTGTGTCAGACCTTCTTGTATCATGTATTTGTTACAGTGATAGTAGGTGTGCAGTCCATTTGTTTGCCCAAATGTTTTCAAGATAATAAGGAGTCTAATTTTCAGCAAATAAGTGTGTTCATTTATGATTATGTGAATATTTGTATTGTGGAGTTTCATAAGTCAGTGGAACCAGAGTAGTTATTGCAAGATTAAATTCTCCACTGCTGAAGACAGAAAAATTCATGATAATTTTAGGTACCTGCCTATTTATCAAAATGGAAAAAAGTGTGAGAGTTGTTTATACATTCTTGGTTTTGGACTAAAAATGTTGTGTTTGGGTCCCTGCTTCATAAGTTTGTAGTATCAAACAGAAAAGAAGATGCCAACACGACTGTTTGCACTAATCTGTCATGTGCCTTAATTGATGATAGGCTTTGTGCATGATTTAATAGTTCTAATCAGTCTTTTTTCTGATTGCGTGATATCATACATTTCTTGAAATATTCGTCAATTGTGAAGTGAGAATATGCTAAAATTTGCAATTTGTGTCACTATCTTGAAATTGAGATTCAAATATAAGCATTAGAAAACTTTCAGAAATTCACTTTAACTTCTGAAATCAAGGTACGTGTTGCTTGTGCATTAGCACAGCAGTATGCTTTGCTATTTTTATAAAACTTCTTGAAATATTTTTTGACTTTTGGATAGTTTTTTAAAAATATCCCTACTTAAACTAGAGGTACATGTTTTAATGTGTCTATAATGTATCAGTGAATTATATATTTTAGTTTTTTAAAATCTTCATATTTGTGAAAAGTTATAATCTTGAATCTGTGATGTTTATCTGTCTTTTTTTTTTCTTTTGTTATAGGATGAAGTACATGAGAGGGATAGGTTCAGTGACTTCTTGTTAATAAAACTGAGAGATGTGTTGCAAAAACAGACTAAGTTAAAACTAATTATTTCTAGTGCTGCTCTAGATGCAAATCTCTTTATTAAGTATTTTGGAAGTTGCCCAGTAATACACAGTAAGTATTTATGTAGTCTTATAGTTGAGTACACCTGCCCTAGGACTTACAGATCTTACTGAACTGTAGCAAACCATTCTGAGTAAGGGAACCTGATAAATACAGTGAGGTACAGCAATGCTTGTCCTTTGTTTATTTTTGTTATTTCTTAACTACTTGCAAGTACTTCAGAGTAAAGTGCAAACAGGGAATTCTGTAAGTGCAGGGATATCCTCATGAATTGTTTAATTCAAGAAACAGGAAAAGGTTTTAAAGTGCTCATCTCCATGGTGATACAGACACCACAATGTACAAGAGTATGTTTTATCTTAGTTCATTCTAGTAGATTCTAGTTCTTCAGGCCTCACAGAGATTGCTACTGGTCACTGGATAACACACAGATAACTGCGCCTGATCCCTTCAGAAATACAGTCCTCGGAAAACTGGGTTTTCATGTTTTAATCATGTTTTTCATGTTTTAAAGGAAAGTATTGGCCGTTAATCTAGGTAAACACTGAGAATGGACATGGCAATTTATATTAACTTGTTCAGGCTCAGTAATCTGCAGTTAGTTTACATTCAAATGCAAAAGAGTTACCATTATTACTGGTTTAATTTCATTTGATCTTTAGTAGAGGTAAACCGTATACATGTGGGAGATGCTTTTTAAATTTTTTTCTCTTCACCCTCCTTGATTGAAAGTTTACTGCACAGGTGACCTCAACTGACACTTTGCAGTCCTCTTCCTTTTTCAACAATGATGTCTAAGTATAAGGTATTTTGAAAAGAAGCTTTTAAGAGAAATAAATGCTTTCTTTTCAGAACAGCCCAGTACACTTTCTGCATGTCAGCCTTATCCTAAGATGCTCAACACTCCTAGGACATGTGTAGGATCACTTTCTTAAGATTCCTCTCTACAAAGGAGGATTGGTTTATTTTAGTGAATACTTCTGAAAAATAAAGCTATTTTTCTTACAGATAGAAATGTTTAGTTCCCATTTCTGAATTGCAAGGCTTGCAACCTATTTGAGACAGGATTCTGGAAATTACACGATTTCAGTGTTTTCTAAACATGTTTTTTGGGGGGAAAGCAGTTACAATTGTTGTGTGGCTTTACAGTTTACTCTTCTTGTAGCTTCCTGCTTATTTAGTTCAATGTATTTATTCAGGAAATTCTACAAAAAGATGGTCTCTCTCCAGTTTACCTCAGTGGTTATATACTGTTACCACATACTTGTCTTCACAGGCTAATCACAGTTGAAAAGAAATTTCCTTTTTCCATTTTTGCAAATTTAAGAATTGAAAGAGGATTTAGATACTTTTGTCTGTTCATGTCATGAAAAGGTTTGATCCTCCTTTAACAATACAGCTGACAAAATCCTCACCACAGAAACTAACATTTTGTAGTTTGGGTTCCTGTACTACAGAGTTTGTGACCATTTTTTGAAGACTTCTTCCATGACAGCTTTGAAAAGTATGTGATTTTGTAGCTTGTTCTTTCTGAAGAAGACAAAGGTTCTAGGTGATTTAAACTCAGCTGTGGCAAATGTCTGCTAAGGAACCAGAAATTAAAATCTAGATGTTTCACTTCTTATGTGAAAAAGAACCTTTAATGTCCATAAAGTGTAGAAAACAGTAATATTGCAAAAGAAATCAGAGTTAATTGTTAGGAGGTAAAAACCATTTGGGATGTCTCATTTATCAGGAAATAGTAAAGAATTTCAATTTTGGATGAAGTGATTGAGAAAATGGAGAGAAAATAGTTTAGTGGAAATGTGGCAATATGCTTGTAGGATGTTGCACTAAAGCTGCATTAGTTGCTGTTACATTTTGTAATCTAAGCGGCAGTGTTACACAGTGAATTCTTTTCTGTAGCCCTAAACAAAAATGGCTATTTTCTTTTTTCATTTTAATAAAATTGCAGTGAATAACTGTCAGTCATGTTCATCTCTTGCTGTAAGACTTCAATAGAATTGAAGAGGCTAATAAGAAACAAGCTGGCATTTCCCTTTTGAAATATTGTTTTATTTTGCAGACCAGTAATCTTAAGAAATAAACTCCAGTGAAGTTACTCTTACAGGATTTTTCAAGGAAAGTAATAATTCCTTAATCAAAACCTAATCATTTTTAACTCACTTTTGTGTCTACAAAATTTTAAAAATTACTATTATGAGTGAACCTAGGGACTATCTAATATTTTATAAATTATTTATACTTTCAGTACAAGGAAGACCTTTTGAAGTTAAAGAGATGTTTTTGGAGGACATTTTACGAAGCACTGGGTATACAAACAAAGAAATGATGAAGTACAAAAAAGAGAAACAGAGAGGTTGGTGGACTTTTTAATTGTTAGGGTTGGCAATGAGTTTCATTGATTGATTGACCATCTTAATAGGATGTGTCTCTGTTAAAATTCTGAAGTCAGAATATTAAATGAGACATTATTAGATGACAGCAAGTGTCCTTAAACTCTCACTGTTTACATTATTGAAGTAGACTATGTAACTTCAAAAAAATACATATTTTCATTTTCTTTCAATGTTTGCATTCTTTTTGCTTTCAGTTGATAAATGTTATCTTTTTTCCAGTCATTATGGAATAGAATTGCATGTAACTGGGGGCTTTGCCCACAGGAAAACTATAGAAGCAGAAGATACTATGTGCTGACTTTTGGATGTAAGTTAGGATTTTGTACATCCTGCACAGAAGTGGTTCCTATTAGTAACATTTTTCACTACATTCTTCAGACATGGATATATTTAATATCTATAGTCCAGAAGCATTAACACACTTAAAATAAATACAGTTATTTTTCAGTTGATTGGGTAGATATATTATTTGAGAAGTTTTCCTGACAACTGAGAGCAATGATCCTAGTGTGTATTTAAAAAAACCAATGGCAAACCCCAAAGCTATAACATACAGTCATGGTGCTCTGCTCTGATCACTGTGGATAGGAAAGTTCAGTTAAGACACTGGTGTCTTCTACTATTTCTTCTACATGTATGCAAAAATTAGTTGTTATGTGCAGGACTTATCTTCACTTTATCTTCAGTATTTAATTTCTGTAGAAAGATCTGTACAGAGATTTGTATAGAAAATATGTAGGAAACTCATTTGAATATGCCAAGTTGGAATACTGGAGACAGGGGACTTGAGCACCCAAATGGTATTTTTTACCTTGTTCTTATAGCAGGTGTTTGCAATGCTGCACTTTGGGTGCCCTTATTCATTGATTTTTTTATTGGACTGGTAACAGCATTCTAGATTAAGTAAAAGAGATGGAATAGATAAAACTTTGTGACTATCTGGAACTACTTTTTGTAACTAAAACCAATGTATAATTGCGATGACTGTAAAACATTTTTTGGAAATACTCTATCCATTCTAGAAGAGAAACAGCAAAGTAGTCTTACTGAGTGGTGTTCTGCTCAAGAAAATAATAGCAAACTGGAATCTCAGAGGGAAAGATCTGTCCCAAGTGCAACTGAAGAGGACAATCTGTTGGATGATGGTGGTGACACAGTATTTAATCAACTGGTAAGTTTTTTCTTTTGTTGGAAGAGTTATTTAAGTCTGTATTATATTATTACTACTAATTTAAAAACTGTTTTCTAAAGATGTTACTCCTGTACAGATTCTAGAAGGATATCAACATATTTTAAAACTCTTTTTTTTCTCTGTTAGCATGAACTACTCTAGCTAAAGTGTGCTTTTCAGTTATGATGGCTGTAAATAACTTTTGTTTAGATCAAATGGCTAGACTGCCATTGTTTAAAATACATGCATATGATACAATAAATGCTTTAACTGATATCTGAATGCTGTATTTCTGGGTTTTACTTTAAAACTAACTTAAAATTCTTTATGTCTAATATATGAGAGTGAAGACAACTTTTTGAAGAGATTAATCATTCAATACTATTTTTTCTCTTCAGACTGAAAAAGATGTGAATTGCCTTGAGCCATGGCTAATAAAAGAAATGGATTCTTGTCTTTCTGACATTTGGTTGCATAAAGATATTGATTCCTTTGCTCAAGTGTTCCATCTCATTTTAACTGAAAATGTCAGTGGTAAGTTTCTCATCTTACTACATATGTCATTTTGTGGTGGTTGTTTCTTAACTTTCTGTGGGTACTTCATCACAAATTTCAAATGTTGTTACCTTTGAATTCAGATGCCTATTGGGAAAATTAATAGCGTTAGAAGAATTGATGAGTTTTGTTGTTTGATGAGCTTTTTGTTGTTGCATTTGTTTTGAAGTATTGTCAGATGTTATAATGTGTTTCTAAAATACAAATTCACATGAACTGACTGGTGGGAGTAAGTGAAGAAACAAATTGTCCTTGGGTTTTGAAAATCGTGTTCCTACTACATTTAGATGAAAAAATAACAATGTTTGTATTGGTCTTGCTGATTTTTTTTTTTTTTTTTTTGCTTCTCAGTTGATTACAGACACAGTGAAACCAGTGCAACTGCACTAATGATTGCTTCAGGGAGGGGCTTTCTGAGTCAAGTGGAACAACTGATCAGTATGGGAGCAAGTATCCACTGCAAATCATCCAATGGCTGGTAAAAACACGCAAATAAACTGAAAGAGATTTATTTGCCAATATAAAAACGAGAAAAAAAACTTCTGTAACCTCTATTCTAGTTTACTAACTTTTTAGACAACTGTAAGTGCAGGTTTGGGCAGTCTGAATAATTTCTAACTTGTGTTCATCACATTGCTTAATTAAGAACTTAATATAGATTTTACAGAAAACGATCTCAAATATGGGATATATACTGTTGGTTTCAACGAGCCTGATTTAACACTGTTTAGAATTAAAATTGGAATCTTTCTTGCTGGGTTGATTGAATTAAGCCCAAAACGTTTGGCAATTCTTATTTTAAGAGTAACCTGTATAGAATTTAAAAAACTTACTATGGGTGCAAAGGTTTTTGCTGTGTTATATCTGTAAATATGTTGTATCATGTAAAAATATTTCTGAATCTGTAAAAATTCAGAGTTGTGTGGCCATTAATTGTGTCTTCATATAAACATGCAATAAATAACTGTAATAACAGATAAAAAGATATAAATTAGGGTTTCAGGGGTCTGATATTTAGTACTACCACTTGAAGAAATGCAGTTAGAAAGAGAACAGAGCGAACTGTATTGTAAAGAGGGCAACTTTCCTAAGACATCACAAAGCCCAATGTTTTTGTGTGTTTTGGAGAAAAATGATGTGACTTCTCAGGATGATTTGAAGGGACTAGTAAAAGGGTACATACAGATAAGTATGCACATTGATATGTGTTTTTTTTGAAGGAACGGCACATTCTTCTTTATTTCCTTCTGCATGTTTGCTTGTGCTCCTGTGAAAAACTAGGGTTCTTCCTTGCTAAATAATTGCAGTTATCTAAAAATCATGTAGCTATCATACTTGTTTAAGCACTTAAAAATGTGAATTTGAAGATTCAGCAATAATGTCAGTGATTTAACAATAAAGCAGAAATTGATAGAAAAGTGCAGTGTCAGTCATCGCCTCATATAATGTGCTACTCACATGTATCTTTTGAAGTGAGAAATTAATAAAGATTTTCATGCAATCTTTCAGGACAGCTTTGGACTGGGCTAAGCGGTTTGGACAGACAGAGGTGGTTGACCTGCTGGAGTCGTACAGGTAAGTAAGCTACAACTACTTTGCAGAAACAGTTGTATAGCATGGTGAGAGGGATTTTATGTTTTGCCTTATTTTACTTGGAACAGTTTTTAGCTTTTTTGCTTTAAAATTTGTCCTAAATAGCAAGATTTATTTGAGAATAGGAATATTTTGAAAACATAGTTATTTAAAAAAAGGGTTTTGTATTAAGTATCATAGTGATATGTTTGCACACTCCTAGGAGAAATATAGTTCAAGTGGTATAGGACTACTTTTACATTGTTAGCGTTTATCGTCTTGCGTTGAACATTCCTATCATGATTATGTATCTAGACAGGATGTGAAAGTAGTAACTTAAACTAGATGGTTGTTGTAGGTCTGTTGCAACTCAAATAGTCTCTTCTATTCTACTCTGTTCTATCCTAAATAAGAGGAGATAGTGATTTCTATACCATATATACTTTCATTTCAGATGCTTATTTTGGAAATAAAATGTACTGCGTGCTTTTATTTGTATACTGTTGATACATGATAGTCATAATAAAAAAATTATATGACTAACATGTACACTAGGCCATTCAATAATTGTTTTTGATTATTTAGTTTGATTATATCATTATCATAGTTTAGTTACATTGTTAGTGTAGTACCTGCTTAACTGTTATGGTAGGGGAGTTTTTTGAAAATAAATGTCTTTTTAATATTTTTCTTTAGGAGATAAACAAATGTTGTCTTTATAGTTCAAATTCTGTAACATTTGCTTGTGATTCTGTTTCAATTAAATTTCTGAACTTAAATTTCTAAATTTAAATTGAATTTAAATTCAATTTCTGTTTCAATTAATTAAAAATTCAATAGAATTAAAGTTAATGCTTTGCTGAGTTATATCAGTGGACAGTAAAATATTGTGGAGATGCTGTTCTGCCACACATTAAAATTAAAAGTAGAGACAAGTAGTCTTGTTGGTCTTGATCTAATTTGAATTGATGGCTCCAGCCTGTGTATTTGTGTATTTTAGTGCTTCAGTGGAATCTGGAAATCTGGATGAAAGTTCCCTGGTCCAAACAAGCGGTAGTGACCTTAGCACAGAGGACAGAGAACTGTTAAAAGCTTATCATCACAGTTTTGATGACGAAAAAGTGGATCTGGACCTGATTATGCACTTACTTTATAACATCTGTCATAGTTGTGAAGCTGGTAGGTATATTCCTGCGCTGGCAATAAATTGCTGTGGATTCAGCTTCTGAATTTGAGTTTCTGCTCTTTTTTTCAGTAGTACAAAATAGATAAAAACCTTCTGAGTGCTAGTGTACACAGTACTAACATATATTTGAAGTAAATTTTCTGTTTAACTCTGCAACTTTTGTTTAACCTTCTTTTTTAGGAGCAATTTTAATATTTCTTCCTGGATATGATGAGATAGTTAGCCTGAGGGACCGTATTCTTTTTGATGACAAGAGATTTGCTGATAATGCTCACAGGTAAAACTTCTAGTTTCTATGGTTGTCTTGCATTTTTATTGTTTCTTTTAGAGGTCCTTAAAAAATGCTCCTTGTCTTGCATTAGATACCAAGTTTTCATGCTTCATTCAAATATGCAAACTTTGGATCAGAAGAAGGTGCTTAAAAGTCCACCTCCTGGCGTCCGCAAAATAGCAAGTATCAGAGGACTTCTTTGGATACTATATTGATCTTTTGTCGTTGCTTTTACAGTTACTATAGTTGTGTTTGGGTTTTTTTTTTGTTTGTTTTTTCTTTTATTTGCAGATTCTTTCTACTAATATTGCAGAAACCAGCATAACAGTCAATGATGTTGTGTTTGTTATTGACTCAGGCAAGATGAAAGAGGTATGATTGACTTAAAGTTTCCTTGAGAATTAAACTTCTTAGTGTTATTTTAAAATACGTAATACATGAATTTTGGGGAACTATTTTTTTTATAGTAGGCTGAGAGTTAGTGCATGTAAAGCGACAAAACTCATTGAGAACTTTCAACAGCCATCAAATACAGGAAAATAAGGACGTAATTTCCAAGTAAGACAAAGAGGAAAACTTTATTGCATATAATAACAACATATTTTTTCTTGGCGTTTGATACCACAAAGCACAATCCATGTCTTTTATTGATTTACAATTACCTATTGACTTGGACACTTTAATTTACAAAACTGTGTAGCATAAAGATATTGCAAAGGTTGTAGCATAAATTCACTTGAAACTAAGTACTTTAGAAAGTACCTTTGTGGCAGAAATTGCTAGTGCTTACTATTAGTTTTGTAGAGAACTTCTGTTGATCTAAATCATTAGTAACTTTTATTTCATGTATACTATTTGGTCTTGTTTTTATGTTCCTTGCTTTGCTTTTATAGAAGTCTTTTGATGCACTAAGTTGTGTTACAATGCTAAAAATGGTGTGGATTTCAAAAGCCAGTGCTATCCAGAGAAAAGGCAGGTAATAAATGCTTCATACCGAATTTTATTTTGTAAATATCCACTGTCCTGTGCGTTAGCAATAAAGTATGCAATGTAGTAGTAGCCACACTTGTGTAATGCTACTAGCCTGGTCCAATATCATGTTGGACAATAGCCAATGCTATTTCTTTGCAGAAGTCTGTCTACTTTGTGAACTACTTTGAAGTAGTTCTTTGGAGTCATTTATCAAGTTGTAGAAAAGTGAGTCAGTAGTTTTGCAAATCTTACACTAGGTCTAGGGTTGTTTTCCCCCCATGAACTTACTCTCCTTCCTCTTTCTCCCATGTAGCCATCGAGCAATGATTCCTCATTCACCTTCTCCAAACTATTCATGACTTAACAGGCCTTTATCACACTCTCCCAACCCTGGGTGAGGTCTAAGAGGATATGTAGCAACAAATGCCTACGTTTGGTGATATGATATTGGTATTAGTCTGCAGGAATTTGAGCTTGAATGTGAGCATTTGCTGTTTCTGGCCCCTCACTCAGAAGTTCTTTTGTCTTTGTTTCCCTGACCTTCTGCTCCCGGAGTAACTTCCAGCTGTTTGGGGGATGTGAAGAGGAAGAAATGAAGTTTACAATTTATATTCCTTACAGCAAAGGGCAGTTGAAATTTGGATTGATCTTAGGTTAACAAAAAACTCACATCACTTTATTTTTAGATAGGCCTTGTTTTTGTTTCTCCAGATCTTCCAGCGCTAGGGTGAATTTACAGTAACAAATTTCCATACTATCAAAAATAATCCATGTACTGGAAAACTTTCATCTCATGTGTGGGACCTACATGTAATGACAAAATTACATTTTTCATAGACCTGCTTCAACATTTCCAGTCTAAGTTTGTGTGTGTAGTGTTTCTTTTTTTATTTTAAAAATAAATTCTAATTTTCAACAATTCAACAACTTCCTATATTTTATTTTCAAGGGCTGGGCGCTGTCAGCCCGGAGTCTGTTTTCGTCTCTTCAGCAGGCTCCGATTTCAGAATATGTTGGAATTTCAAACTCCAGAACTTCTAAGAATGCCACTTCAGGTGCATGTTTGGTTAGAAGTTACACTTTCTATTACTCCAAAAAAGTGATGTTGCCCACTCCCCTATCTTACCAGTCTTTTTTGTTCTTTTAACTTGCAGGAGCTTTGTTTACACACAAAACTTCTGGCTCCAATTAACTCTCCAATTGTTGACTTTCTTATGAAAGCTCCTGATCCTCCACCAGCTTTAATTGTGAGAAATGCTGTGCAAATGCTTAAGGTCAGCACAGGAATGTATTTATGTAAATTGTATTTGATTCTGTATTTATGGTATGGCAACATAGCTCACTGTACTGAAGGATGCTTTGAGTTTTTGTGTGTTGTCTATTTTCATTTTGTGTGTGTGTATTTTTCCAGGTTAAGGGACAGCAGTGCTTAGAAATTTGGGCTCAAACTCTTTAAGAGTTTGAATTGCTTTCTTAGTATCCAGTGAATGTCCAGTATTCACATCCTTTCTGCTTTTATTACAAATTAATTTTGTCCACTTTTGCCTTCCTTCCCCCCTGCCTTTTTTTTTTTTTTTTTTACACAGACAATAGATGCCATGGACCCTTGGGAAGATCTCACTGAACTTGGTTATCATCTCACTGAATTACCAGTAGAAC
Source organism: Scolopax mira (assembly GCA_004320125.1). Classification (NCBI taxonomy): domain Eukaryota; kingdom Metazoa; phylum Chordata; class Aves; order Charadriiformes; family Scolopacidae; genus Scolopax; species Scolopax mira. The sequence goes on along the minus strand of BJBW01006103.1, from coordinate 95,712 downwards.
CACACCTTGGTAAAATGGTGTTGTGTGCTGTTGTTTTGAAGTGCCTGGATCCTATTCTTACTATTGCTTGCACTCTTGCATATCGAGACCCTTTTGTCCTGCCTGCACTGGCCTCTCAAAAGCGTGCAGCCATGCTGTGTAGAAAACGTTTTACTGCAGGAACATTTAGTGACCATATGGCGCTTCTCAGGGCTTTCCAGGTATTATTCCATCTTCAGAAAGAGTACTAATCACAGTAGATCCCATATCAAAGTAAATGATGTACTAATCAAGTTGTATGTCGAATAATAGACTATGATTAAGTCCTAGAGAAGGACTGATGGCTTTCCCGTACATTGGGATCATAAATTTGTGAGGGAACACGTTCAGTCAGATTTTTTGTTTATATTTTCAAACTTGGTTAAATTCTGAGCAATCCAACAGGGTGCCACTTTGTATCCTACTACACTGATAACTTAAAATAGTGATCTTATAATAGCATAATGATCATTATGTTATTTTAGGGAACAGGTAAAGAGAATGTAGTAGTTAACCAGAAAAAAAATAGTTTGATACATTTCCTTTCTTTCAGAATGATTTTTGCCTTCATTTTACTGATGTAAATGTAATTTAAAAAAAACCTGCATTTTTTTATTTTATCTAATCAAATTAATAGCCAAGTGTAAAAAAAATTATTTTACAGGCATGGCAAAAGGCACGCAGTGATGGCTGGGAGAGAGCCTTTTGTGAAAAGAACTTTCTGTCTCAAGCCACAATGGAAATCATCATAGGAATGAGAACACAGTTGCTTGGCCAGCTTAGAGCCTCCGGTAAATAGCTCAGAAAAAAATCTAACATAGTTTTGGAGTCAAGAGTATACGTAGTACAAGTGTATACAAGTTGTAAGAAGATGTAAGATGTCCTTTCCCTTCCTTAATTTGAAACAGATCAGTACATGTTCATGCTGGGCATGGTGCAGATGCCAGAGTGAGGAAGGATGGCTGGGGAGCAGCTTCATCTAACTGAAAGCACCCTAGCTGTTCCACATGCCATTGTCTCTCAGTCTGAGATCATTTCCTTGAATTATTTCCATAGGAAATGTCTTGGTGTTGTAAAAAGTAATTCTATTCTATGTTAGTATAAAACCCCTTATCAAGAAGGATTTCAGTATAATGGTTTCTTCTTGGTGCTGTTGGGGGGGGGGTGTGTGTGTGGAAAAAATCCAAAAACTTTATTTCAGTGTTCTATTTTCAAATTCCTGTTGAAAAGAAAAAAATAGATCTTATGTACAGTCACATATAACACATTTTTGTCCTCTTCTTTCTTAAGGTTTTGTTAGAGCCAGAGGAGGAGCTGATATTAGAGATGTTAATACTAACTCTGAAAACTGGGCGGTAGTTAAAGCTGCCTTAGTGGCTGGAATGTATCCCAATCTAGTGCATGTAGACAGAGAAAACATGGTTTTAACTGGACCGAAGGAGAAGAAAGTGCGATTTCACCCTACCTCTGTTCTTAGTCAACCTCAGTATAGAAAGGTAAAATTACTTTGAATTTATAGCTCACAAAAAAGAGCACTGTACTCTGTTGAACATGTTAGAAATGTCTCTTCATAGTTCTTCAAAACTCTTCAGTACTTCAAAAGCAGCATGTGCATTGAACTCTATATTTTTAGAAAGTAGTTTTCCTGGCAGTTGATAAAATAGAGAATTGGAGTTGGTTTATTTTTCCAATATTTTTTCATCAAAACTTATTTCAGCTACTCCTTCTAAATGGAACAGACAAAGTGGTAAAAAAAAAAGAAAAATGGTTATGGAACTGCTTTAAAGATGTAACAATCCCTGCTCATAATAGCAGGAAAAAGTTCTGCTCTGAATCTGATTTTTTTAGATTCTTCTTTAAAACAGAATATTTTGTTTCAAAGTGGTCGGGTAATTTGTGAGTCTGGTTGAAGTCTCTCTTGCTTTTTTATTTATATGTATATAAATATGTATATATTTATTTCTACATATCTAAAATAAGAAATTAAAAATGTATTTTGATTGCAAAGAGGGGGTAAAGCAGCTTAGTTTTATTTGCTCTTGCACAGATTCCCCCAGCAAATGGGCAAGCTGCAGCTGTTCAGGCACTCCCTACAGACTGGCTCATATACGATGAAATGACGAGAGCTCACAGGATCGCAAACATCCGATGCTGTTCTGTGGTCACACCCGTCACTGTGGCACTCTTCTGTGGACCAGCCAGGTTACCAAGTAATGCTTTGCAGGAACCTTCATCCTTTCGAGGTATAGTGGGGTTTGGATTTTTAATGTTTCCATTGGCATATACTTGTATGTGAAACCGAAGGTGTATTTTTCACAAATATTTTATACATATACTGGCATATTCTTTAAACAACAAAGCTATAGTTCCTGTAGCTGTCCATAATAGTTTATAAGCTCTGTAATTAATGTCCCACTTTTATGAATGCCTATAGATTCATATCCTTAAACTACACGTACATAGTTCTGCAGTCTCAGAAATTACAGTGTATTTTGTAATGAAATAAAAGCACAAACAAAGTATCTAGCGACTACTAATGCTGAAAACTGTAGTATATGTGTTTTGTGTAGAGGCTAGTTTATTTGATACTTTGAACCACCTTATTCAAACTGAATAATAATTTAGAAACTATCAATATGGCAAGTACTCAAACTCCTTCCTGCTGAAACATGCATTTTAAAGATTATTTTCTACTGATAAATGACCATTAGTTATAGTATTAATTAGAAGTAATAGGGAATATTTAGAAATTTCCTTTTTTTTAATTATTTGAATGAAATGCTCTATGAATAGAAGCAAAAAAAATCTATCCTGCTGCCAGTTCTCTAGAAATACCAGTTTGAATCAGAGTCCAAGTTATTTTCAAAGCTTTCCTGTTTTGCTCTTAAATTATTAACTTTAAAATAGTGTTTATGCTGATAGAATTGTGCTTAATAAAATTAGAATCCTACTTAGCAGCCATATGTATATATACCTTTTTTTCTAATTCCTTAATGGGTCTTTAAATCTGCTGGTTTACAAGGAAATAAAGCATAGCTTAATGTGTGGTTTTGCAAACAGCTTCAGGCAGAAGGTTGATAAGGGTTTGTTGATGAAGGTACATGAGTGAGTCAGATCACATCAATACAAATGCTTACATAGCACGGCACTCAGCAGGTACTTGAGGTCTGCTTACTGAAGCAAAAACTTCTCTGGGGGGTATTTGCAGAAAATAAAAAGCGATGCTACAAATGTTTGCATTTAAAAATAAAATTTAGAAGGAGAATGGGTTTATTTCTGGGAATTACAGTAGTGTTCAGGTTTTTTATGTAAGTGGAAATAACATAGAAATGTTAATGCATCTTATATATTTCATAAAGGAGATGGGATGGCTAACGATAACAGTGATAGTGAGATGGAGGACAAAACAACAGCTGATTTGGCACTACTGAAGCTGGATGAATGGCTCCATCTTAGGCTGGACCCTGAAGTAAGTAGACTATTTATGTCTTATCTTCTTAAAAGATTTCTGAAACATTTGGGTAACTAAGAATTTTCTGTAAGAATGGCTGTCATGGTCTGTTTGGGTCTCTCAAATTTACAGGGTAATGAGAGTATTACTTCATGATATCATTAGAAATGCAACAAATGAATATAGACTCAATCCTTTTTTGCCCAGACTTTGTCAGTTTATCATGTGAATTTATTCACTATTCAGGTCATAAGTTTTCATAATTTATAACCTGGAATTCTTAATTTATGCACCTCTGAGCAAGAAAGATTAGTTAGTCTAGCTGATGCTGAGACTACTCATCCTTCCTCTTTGTCACAATGTGGGTGCCCCCTGTATTCCACCAGGAAGCAGGAAGGCTTCAGCAGTTGGATCTGCTTCAAAAGCTTCTTGGATCATTTGATGTTTTATTATACCTTTTAGTGTGGAGGTTTGGTCTGTATCATTTTTGTAATTTAGCAGATTCTGACAAAAATGACAGACAAAGGATAATGGCTCCAGGAAAGGGCAAGCTGCAGTTCGGTTATATTTATAGTTGCTGCCCTTTAGCTCTTTCTTGCCACCTGTCCTGCCTACCTGGTGCTCTCGCTTTGACCTTCTCTCAGCACACATCAAGCCTTAGCATAAGCTGGGTTGGCCAAAGTCTGATCAGGAGTGAACAGTCACAATGGAATATTGTGTATTTCCTTCTCTGAGAGGATGACTAAAGTTGGATCAAAATGGAGCCCTTGAAGCCGGAGTTGCTGAAAGAAAGTTGTTGTCAGATACTAGAAAAAGAAAAAAATAATCTTTTGAAAATAGAAGTCTTTAGGTCATAGAGAAACTATGGACTTATTGAAAGGGGTGAATTTTTAGAAGTGAAAGCATGTCTGATAACTTGGGAATTAAACTGTGGTCTTCTAAATTCAGTAATCTCATTTGAGCAGATGTCTGCATAAGAAAAATATGTTACTTAGAGGTCTTGTCCCTCAGGTGTGAAGGAAGAGCGCATGAAAACTGTCTGAAATGTGAGGAAGGGCATAAAGCATTAACAGATTTTTTTTTTTAAAAGTTTTAAAGTGAAAAAAAGTCCTGTGGATTTACAATATGATTGGTGCAGAACTAAATGAAATAAAATGTTCCAAAAATGATCTTGCACCCAAGTTTAGTTTAAATGTGGGGTTTTCCCCTCTTCCCTGGCAGTTTGGACTTGCCATTCCTTTTGTAATCTGTTCATTTTAGAATGCCAGATGCTGCCTCATAGGAAAGATGTAGGGCATCCTTACCTGTCTGGTTTAATTTTTGTTAGCCTTTAACTGGATTGAAATTCATTACAGGCTGCTGGTTTGCTGTTGCAACTCAGACTGAAGTGGCATAGTTTATTTCTGCGTCGTATGCGAGCTCCTTTTAAACCGTGGTCTCAAGTTGATGAAACAACTGTAAGAGCAGTTATAGCTGTTTTAAGTGCTGAAGAACAGTCTGCAGGTTTGCAGCAGCCGTCAGGAATTGGTCAGAGGCCAAGACCTATGACGTGTGAAGAACTTCCTTTAGCGTCTACGTGGAGGTCAACCAACAGCAGAAAAAGCTCAGCAGAAACTGAATTCTCTGACGACTCCTCTAATGCTGAAAAGTAAGCTTTTGAGGTCTTCTGGAGACTATAGGTTGTAATTTATTTAGCTGTAGAAACATCACTTGAATTTCTGCTAGTAATAAAGAGGAAGAAACAATATTGATACCGCCCTGTGGTGGATTGTAGTTGTGCTTTCATTGAGGAGTATTTCTGCTGTTTGAGAGAGCAGTCATCAATATTGCCTGGGAATTATGGTCTCTGCAAAAAAGTAGCAGGAGGGGTTTGACCTTATTATTTGAAACCAATGCATGGTTGCTATTTTTTTAGTTAGTATTTAATATATTTTGGAATTTAATGTAATATAGTCATGCAACAAGCGTATATAGATACAAATTGTTCTGTGACCACTTACGAAACTCCTATCATGTCCTGTATCTACCTTTACTTCTTAGAGTTTTAATGAAATCTACACCTCCTGCACTTCACCAGCCGAAGAAGTACAAAGAAACAAACATTCTGCATGCCAAGCGAACTTCAGATGACAGGTCAGATCAATCATCAGTGAAGTCTACAGACAGCAGTAGCTATCCTAGCCCCTGTGCTAGTCCTTCTTCTCCAATATCTGGAAAGGTAGAGTTCTCATAAACAAATTACCCTTCTCCTAAAAATTAATGGAATGTCAGAAATAAATTTGTGTCTTGATATCTTTTAGCAACTATCAAGTAAATTAATAAATTAAGATAAATAAATGATGAATTAAGAACCTAACTTAGATTTTAATTTTTAACAGCTGCATAATATTTATTTCTTTCTGAAACTTAGAATCTAGACTAAACCTCCTTGTTATGCTATTTTAAAAATACTGTTCTTTGTAGACTGATGAGGTAAAGCTATCCAAAGTAGAAAAAAATCTGTTGGTTTTATTTTATTTTAAATTTGATACATCTGTAAGGGTGTATTATTTTTTTTTAAGTTAGTATACAATACGTGAACTTCTGAATTCTTTGGATTCTACCTTCCTCTGTTTCTGCAACAGCATACATTGATATTCGTTCTTCTTGAGTTTTGTGTTATCTGCCTTATTATGACAGCTTGCTTTTTAAATGATGATGATAACTGAAAAGCACACGTTTTAAATTAGGTTATTGTCATGATTTTCCCTGTGTACATGAATAGAAACTGGAGTAATATTAAACAGATCACTGAGAGAAAACCCCATTGTTCCTCTAGGTACGGACTCGTTGGAGGATTTAATAATTCCTCTTAAGTCTTTCAGTTTTTAAATTCAACCAGTGTAAAAGGGAGAAAACTTAAGTTTTCTGAAGGTGCAAATGTGAGTAGTGAGTTTCAAGCTACAGTCTAAAGTGATTAATGTTGTGTCATCTGAAGGTGTGTCAGACTTCAAAGAATTATAATCAATCACAAGACTATTCAGGCCTGTTTTGCTATACTTGTTTACTGCCCCTCGTGAATGAATTATTAGTTTGGAAAGTCCTTAAAAATATAAAATAGATGTGAAATACATTTTAAAACCAATTCAGACAGAACGAGCTGATAGATTCTAGCTTGTAGAATCTAGGGGAAAAGGGTAGGAGCCTAGTGAATGGGTTTCTATCTTCATCTGTGTAAAATTTTAGTACTAAAGCTTAGGGGTTTTTTATGTAGCTTAATTCAATTTAATTTTTCCAGGGTTCCAAATCTCCGTCACCAAGACCAAATATACCAATTCGGTACTTTATAATGAAAAGTAGCAACTTGCAGAACATTGATATTTCTCAACAGAAGGGTATATGGTCTACTACACCAAGTAATGAACGAAAACTAAATCGAGCCTTTTCGGAGAGCAGCACGGTTTACTTAATATTTTCTGTTCAAGGGTCCGGACACTTTCAGGTGAGTCCTTTGTTAATACTAAATATTAGCTTTGGTTGATGGTTTAGGACAGTGCAGCAAATGACTACGTGTAGTGTGGAGGTTCTGATTTAATAAGTAGAGTAGCAAGCAAATCTATCTGATTGCTGAGGAAAGAATACTTCATTCTTCTCGGAAATACATCCCTTTAGCTAACTCAGTTTGTCACTCAAAGGCTAAAACTCCATGGACTCCATTTGGATGCCTCCAAACATGGAGTCAGAATAAGTCTTATACCAACATTAATCCTTTTAAAACAACAAGAAATCAAATGAACAAGCAAATCCACACAAAGCAGGGGATTGCTACTTTTTCCTCTGCATGCCAAAATAAGTATTGTAAGTGAACAAGCGGTTCTAATCACATCACAGTGTTTTAAAACCAGGAAACTCATACATATCTTACAAATTTTAATAAAATCTGTTTTGCCTGAACTATAGTTTCTAAAAGTTAGGAAGCTGGAAAGTCATGGCCATGATTTTTCCATACCTATGTCTTGGCTTCAACTGTAGCAAAGTATTTGTCAACAATTTGTAGACAAATTTGTAGCCAATTTGAAGTTAAAGGCTTGACCTGGTAGTGCGAAGATGGTTAGCTCTGTTGTACAGAGGGCTAAATTCAGTTGTTCCAGGTAAAGAAAGTTTAATGTACTTCTTTATACATAAACTATTCATAAAAGTCAGATAAAACCTAATGAACTGGGACAAACATAGCTGTCTTGGTATACCTCTGAAGGATTACAGTGAGATATACATATGATGATTTGGCAAATGCAGATGTAATGTTGGAGAGTAATTTTCAGTGTTGCAGTTGATACTGAAAACGGGTGTTGTACTGGTGCCCTTAGACAAGGCAGCTGGGAGGGAAAGACAAAAAATACCTCCAAGTAACAAGAAATGGGTAATGGACTGTTACGTACTAGAACATTTATCATAATTCCTTATGCTTCAAGTGGTTTTATCACACCTTTTCAACTTCTGACACAAAACTTTTAATAGTAATTATGAGAAATTAACTGACAGACATTCCCAGTAGTAAAACTCTAGAAGGCATATTTGAAGTGAAAAAATAAATGATACTTCCTGTAACTTTCTAGAGGTAAACTTTTTAAAAGATCCAGCTTCATGAGGCAGAGTATGTGAGTCACTTTGAAACTAATGTGGAAGTTTAATTTGATGTCCAATCATTTATTTAATTCAAAAGTAAGCAGAAATGCTCTAATTATGCCTTTGTTTCATATTTTAATTTTGGCCCCCAGGGTTTTGCTAGAATGGCTTCAGAAATAGGGTGTGAGAAAAGTCAAGACTGGGGATCTGCTGGTTTTGGAGGTGTATTTAAAGTGGAGTGGATCCGAAAAGAAAACATTCCATTTCAGTTTGCACACCATTTGCTCAACCCTTGGAATGACAACAAGAAAGTACAAATTAGCAGAGATGGCCAGGTAATGTTATTCTTTTCTAAAGTCTTCTTTACTTGATAACAACAGTGTATTGTTTATTAGCTTGTTTAGACTTGACATTTATCTCAAGTGTCTTCACATGTCTGTTAATATGCATCATGATCCATTGATGAACATTGTACATTCTGCTAATGCATTACTGTTGAAGTAATTAGGGCTTCTTGGTAAAATCAAAGCAGTTTCTTGCATAATATATGTTAACGATACCCACCATTTAAAGCTGAATGCTTCCTAAAAGAAACCTTATCAAATTTATAATTTTGGTTCTGGAGATATGTTTGTTTCAGTTTTTTTCTCCACCCAAATATAGCTTTGAGTTTCCTATAAAGACTGAAGGGAATCTTGAGATTTGAGGCAGAATCAAGCTTAGGACTTGTTCACCAATCTGTTAAAGCTAAATGCAGCTACAAAAAGCTGGAGGAGAATTATCACAGGAGCTCACTGTGGCAGTTTCTATGTTCTCCCCAGTCCCCTCCCACAATATCTTCTTGGTAAGAGATTCTAGAGCTAGACTTGTGTCATCTTCTCACTACTTCCCAAAACCTCCAGAGTTGTAAGAGTGAGGAAAAGAACGTACTGTAAGACTGAGGAAAGGAATGTGGCATGTTATGGAGTTAACAGTGCTTCTGTTGTAAGTGGCTCTTAAGATCTAGAGAGTCCTAACGATCTTAAAAACAACTGATTTAGATTAACGATTCTACCAAGAACCACTGCATTACCTGTGATGTTTCTTTCTACATTCTCCACCACACTTGACTGAATTAAACTTAAAAGATCTGGAAAATGTTGATTTTTAGTTAATATGTTAAGTGACCTATGTACGAAGTATATGGTTCTTGTATATGGTGGTGGTGTGTTCACTCAGAATTCTCTTCTTGCAAACTGACATCTTACTGTGAATTAAAAAAGCCTGCAAACAAGCTGTAGGCCAGGGTTGCTTATGAAAGTTTTTATCTCCTCTTGAGCTCTAGTGAAAAAAAACTTCCTGTGTGTGGAGTTCTAATGCATGTCTCAATAGCAGAGGGAAAGACTGAAAGAAGTACCATTTAACTTTATGAAACAATTTTGGTTTAAATGGTTTCTATGTATTCAGTAGTAGTAGTGCAAATATTTTTTCTAATTTCTTGCTCATTTCTAGGAGCTGGAACCACAAGTTGGAGAGCAGTTGCTACAGCTTTGGGACCGTACTCCTTTGGCAGGAAAAAACTCAAGTAATTGAGCATGTCAACTAAAGTGGTTGCATTACTTGCTTTTTTATGATAAAGGAAAAGCTATCTGTATACAACATATCATTACATTACAGTCTTCCCTTTGTAATTTGCAGAAGAACAGGTACATTTAGTGCTAAATATTCACTTTTTAATTTTTTTTTTTTTCAGCTGGGGTTCTTGAAACAGCTATAACCACTAGAACCAGCAGCGTGCCTACAACATAAAGATGAGGAAGAAGGCAGTGCAACAAGCTCCTGAAGTTGTTAGTGATGCTGTGCAGCTAGCAGTGGAAAAATAAGAGGGAATTACATTGGTTTGAGTATTTCTTTGTCTTAACAAATGTTGTAGCATTGTTCACCAGCCTTTTTTTGACTGAATTATTTTTTTACAGTAGTATGCAGTTGATACTTAAAAATGTGGTTAAGTTCAAAACTAAATTTGAAACAATGGACCACATATTAGTTGTTTGTGGATTTAAAATAGCACAGCAGTCAGTTTAAATACACAGTTTACATTTAAAGCTTTCTCAACACAGTAAAATGTACAAGAGAAACCAGTGTAATATTAATGAATCACTCTTGCAGTTTGCTTAAAATAAATGAATTGAGAATAGGTGTCTCAAAAGATATTGGAAGATTCCAAAAGTATTTGTTGAACTTCTATATGCACAGTGCGAGAGAGTAGAATATATGCATACAAACAACTGGGCTGCTGGAGAATGTAAAATTTTAATTTAAATATGTAAGTGAAAGGAGCATGAGATTCTTGAGAGTGGATTGGTCCAATGTGTGTTTCGAGTTTCAATTATTTTTCACCATTAAAAGTTACTCACACTTTGGCAAGCTGAAACAGTCTTTAAAAGGCCTGCTGCCAAATGGTACTCTTGGGCATTACTACAAGATTTTAATTTCTTACAAAAAAACCCCCAAGCAATACAACTTTCTTTGTCTTTCAGTAGTCTTCATGCTTTCTTCACCTCTTCTTTCAGTTTCTTTCTTCTTCTATACTACTATTGTTTTGTTTTATTTGGCTTCTCCTCAGTCATTAACTTACTGTATTATAAGGCTGGTATGAATTCAGTCTGCTCACTGTTAGCGGTTTTTGTGGTTATTCCTAGATTAAACCAAGAACTTTTTCTGCTTCTGGTCCTGTAATTAACATTCTTCATGTCTGCTAAGAATACTTGTGCAGTTCAGAGCACCCTGATTATTCATTGTTGCATTCTGTGTAGTGCCTTCCATCCATACATACAAAGGTCAGGTTTGTCTTTGCAAGACTAATAGGGCTAATATTGCCTAATATGGTATTTCTGGGGATGGTGCACACAACTTTCTGTGAGCTCTGAGGTCTATATTGCATTATACAATACTTCCAGACCTGTGCCCACAGAGGAATGTGGGTGGTATTGCCTTGTACAGGATCCCCAGGCCCCAGGCCCACCAACAGAGAGCTGGCCCAGCAGGGAGGAGAGGTGGGTGTAATGTTTGGTTAACAAGCCCAAGTAGCCCTTCTGCAGAAAAATGACAGAAAGGACAGTCCAGCCAAGGAATTTGCATTGCCCAGGGTTGTTGGCTAGTCCAGGTCAGTTGGCTGGAGAAGAGGTCATGCCTGGCTGCCTGCCTAGCAGCCATGGTCATGTTAATTTTTTGCATGCCTGCATGTTAGATCTAGCCCAGTCTGGGTGAATGACTTGACTTGCTGTTGTTATGACCCAGATAAGTGTGCTACTGATCTGTATTTTTACCTGTACTGTTTAATGATAAACTGTTTATCTGCTTATTTGAAACTGTTGGTCTGATGTCTGTTACTGCATCCTGAACTTTGAACTCTGCAGGGCAGCCTTAAGCCTTTACACTCTGGCATCAGGAGTTGGATGTGGTGTGCTGCATCATGTCTAGCTCTGACCCTGTAGTGAGTGCCTTATATTTGGGACCTTGCCCTGCCCATGGATGTCAGATTCTACTTTGATGAGAGAAAGTCAGAAACACAAAGGAAGAGTTACCCTGCTTATATTTCTTAGCTCATTGCTTGAGAGATGCTGAGCAGTGTTTGTAAGCAATTGAAGCCCAAGATGACTAGCTACAAAAAGAGCTGGCCCACACCCAGCAGGACACTGCAGGAGAGGAGAGGACTCTAGCCCCTGCCTGTATTAAAAGCCATCAGGCTAATGTGGAGAAGCTAGAGCAACCCATAGTCCCCCATGTTGCAGTGTCTGTCTGGAAAAAACTTGACCATCGTCTAGAAGCTTTGGAAAAGGGGATGTCTTTATATAGAGACCCAGAAGACAGGGATGATACTTGATCTGATTCAGATTCAGACAATACTATGGCAAATTCCTGCCTTCCTGAAGATTTACTAATTTAACCAGCTGTTTAAAAGAGTATGATGCTGCTGGAGGTATGCAGGTACCTCTACATCCTCTTTCATGAGCAAGACCTAACCAAACTAATCGATTGCTATCACAAATACGTTACTGTGGATTATTTAACCTGGTTTGCAAATATGTTATGTGACAGGTTGCACACCATCAGAGTCTCAGACTGTGAATCCTCAAGACTAGTGTTGAGGTCTGGGATCCAACTACAGCTTCCAGTAGAAAGCACAGACACTGTCTTCCAGGCAGTGCTAGGATATATTCAGAAAAGTACCCCAAAATGAGTGACTTTTTCCTAGACCAGAGTTGAGCATTGCTAAGGTGGTTATCCATCAGACTTTAGAAGTAGACCCTGCAGAAATAGACCTATGTGGACATTGTCCCATGTGACCCACTGGTGCCCATTAATCAAAAAAGGGTCCTAGTCCACTCAGAGCCAATTTAAATTCAACGAGCACTGGAAGTTCCTGTTTCTGCTATGCCCATTCATAACCTTGGGATTAAAAATGCCCCTGAGCGTGTGTGATGAAGAGGAGTGTGCAGGAGCTAGTTGCGTATTGTGATGGTCTTGCTTTTGAGTACACTTGAAACTACTTTTCTTCCACAATATTTCAGTGTTTTCATGGGGATCAAACTTCATTCAGTTGGTTTAAGCGTATATGTTAGCCAGTATTTTAAAGTTCACATGATTTTGCTTGTTTTGCATGTCTTTGTTCTAATGATTTTAATGCCTACAAAACTATGCTGACAGTGTGGACAGTTCTGTGTGATCTTTTTGGTTCTAATAAGCAGAAAGTTTGTTGTTCAGTTGTACTCTGTCTTCCTTTCCTGTTTGTGTTGTTTGCTTTGTCTCCTTTTCCTGTGAAGTGGCAAGTAACTTCATGGATACGCATTCAGGATAGCTGTTAGCATCTGAACTCAGGAAAGGCCATGTCAGAGATCAGTAGTGTCTAGAGAACAGATCTAGTGGACTGAAACACTGAAAGTTCATCTGTAAGGAGGTAATTATGCTGTTTTTTAAATGATGATTTAAAAACTTCTGATATCTGTAATTGTATGCTCAGTACTGCAGTGTATTAGTGCTTCCTGGTGACTTCTGAGACCACCTTTACAAGACAGAGTCAAACAGTAGCTGCTGGTGCTCAACTTTGAACTTCTGTCATTCAGCAGCAATAACAGATGGTCTGTAAAACTGAAGATAAATGCTTTGTCTGTAAAGAACAATACTGCAACTTGTCTATGCCACGCTCTGCAAGGAGCATCATATAGTATATTTTATATCTATTGTAGATTTAAGTGTTTTCATAATTGAACTAAATTACTAGAAGAGGTTATTTTGAATGAAAGAACACTGAACAATGTGATGCATGGTAATCTTGATTTGTTGTGCAAAGTCATTTGTAGAAATATTTCTAAATAAAAATACATTTGCTGTCATCCCTTTTTCATCTGAAATGTACAACTGTTTCATAGAATCACAGAATGCTTAGAGTTGGAAGGGACCTTAAAGATCACTGAGTTCCAACCCCCTGCCCCAGGCAGGGACACCTCCCACTAGACCCGGTTGCTCAAAGCCCCATCCAGCCTGGTCTAGAACACTTCCCAGACATCCACAACTTCTCTGGGCAACAGAGAAGCTACACTCCCTGATAAAGAGTCCCTCCTCATCTCTGCTGTGGTCCCCTTCAGGTACTGGAAGGCGGTTACAAGGTCTTCCTGGAGCCTTCTCTTCTCCAGTCTGCACAATCCCAACTCTCTCAGCCTGGCCTCATAGAAGAGGTGCTCCAGCCCTCTGATCATTTTTGTGGCCCTCCTCTGGACCTGTTCCAACAGGTCAAATATGTCCTTCCTGTGCTGAGGACTCCAAAGCTGGATGCAGCACTCCAGGTGGGGTGTCATGAGAATGGAGTAGAGGGGCAGAATCACCTCCCTCGAACCTGCTGGCCACACTTCTTTTGAAGCAGTCCAGGATGCCGTTGGCTTTCTGGGCTGCCACTGCACATTGTGAGCTCCTGTTGAGGTTCTCATCCATCAACATCTCCAAGTCCTTCTCCTTAGGTCTGCTGTCCAGCCACTGTGCCCAGCTTGTATTTGTGCCTGGGACTGCTGTCACCCAGGTGCGGGACCTTGCACTTGGCTTGGTTGGACTTCATGAGGTTCACATGGGCCCACGTTTCAAGCCTGTCTGTGTCCCTCTGGGTGGCATCCCTTCCCTCCAACATTTCTTGTTTCTTGTTAATATCATAACAATACATGTTTCTGAATTGTGACTTTCAATAAAGCAGCATAAATTATTTTTAAGTTAATCTGACGAAAGTCTACAATAAAATACTCCACTCTTGAAACTCGGAGGAAAGTGACCTTGATTTCTCAGGTAAACTCCCTTTATTTTCTGCATTGTCATCCATGCAAGTTTTGCTGGTTTCATTCAGTGGAAATAATAGTGTCTTTATGGTCAGACATTACTTCAGTTAAATCTATGCAAAATGTCTGTATGGTTATTAGACTCTGCAGCAATAAATTTTCTGATATTCTTTTTCCACAGAATCCTCTGCTCTGTTTCATGTTATGTCTGTAAAATCACTGCTTTGTTTCGGAAAACTGCTCTTTTGAGCCATCAAGCACATTTGCATTTCCTGACATTGTGCGTTGACGTTCTTTGTTCTCACTCTGCCCTTTGTGCCACGCTGGTCTCCAAAGAGTTATTGTGGTAGCCATGCTCATGATGGTACCAGCAGTATCATCGGTCCATGGAAGAACACCCATCTGCCTGGTAACAGCCAAATGTGATTGTACCTGTAGTGAAAACTAAAGCATCGTGAAGGGCAAGGAGGTGAATCTGTCTGGAAAACACCAGGGCAGCAGCAGCATGCAATTCACAGAATCCTTACACCTGTGGTGACAAATGGGACAAATGGCCCATCACCATCTTCAGTGAAACAGTAACAATCCTGGACAGGGGTTGATTTACTCTCCTTTAGAGTAAATGAAGTTCTTGCAGGTTAGGCCAGTGTCCATGAACATGTCACTCGAGTGTCATGTGAGCAGTAGAGTGAGGAGGAAGGGAGTAGAAATAGGCTTGTGGATGGCAGCCAGAGGTTTGCGACGGGCCCAGGTTTGCAAAGTTTGCTCATACCTTAGGAAAGCTTATCTAAGCAGGCTTGATTCAGGACAACTCCAGCTGTGTTCCCCTGGACAGTAAGAGCTTTGCCAATGGCTCATGTGAAAAATGCTGAGGTGTGCTACCTCTTTGGAAACGTATTTCTCAAGATAAACGTGGCTTTGCCACAGACGAAATGTAGTCTCTTTCTCTAGGAACTAAAGAAAGTCTCTTAAATATATATTTTTTTGTTAAATATTTTGTAGTTTAAAATTGCTTAATTGTTGCAACTATTTCTTTAAATATTTGCTTTTTTTCCCCACTATTGAGCTGGTAAAATTTCTGCTCCATCTCCAAAGATGGCCTCCAGGGCTCATGGATTAAATTTCTACTGTGGAATTTTCACAGCTTCCATTTTAAATGCCTAATACTGGCTGTTTCAAAATGAAATCATAGCTCCCACCTGGCAGGCCAATTTTCTCTGGGCTGTGGCTATGTAGCACATACCCCATGTGCTTTGTCTTTAAAATGAGAGTGGTTTCTGCATTTTTCCCCCCCTCATTTCTTTTTTTTGTTTTAGGGACCTGAATCGACTGCTTTCTATTCGTCTGCATTCAGTCATGACTTTTACTATCTGAATAATATTAGCTGTTTGTCTCCTCTTGCTCTACAACTTTCTACTCACACTTAGCTGCACTGTTTCTTTCCCTCTGGATGATGCTGTGCTGCTTTCAGCCATCACTGCTGCTGTCTTCCTCCTGCCTTTGTTGCATCTTCTAACAGGTACCACAGTGCAGAAGGTAGGTGATGCTGCTCTGGATGAAAAGCTTTATTTGTTGTTACGATTCTTAATGTTGAAAGGGTGTCACCTAAAACAGAAGTGTGAGTCTGGGTTTAAAGACAAATCAGTTCGCGGGGAAGCAGACTGAGGGAATACCTTGTATCACATTGGAGAATAAAAAGTTAAGAGTTCCTGAAAATACTAAAAGGCATGGCACATAATTGAATCAGGCAATTCAGAAAGGAGGCTGTATTTTTATTGGTGTCAAGCCTAGAGGGAGTTTTAAAGCTAATTCCGTACCACATGGGTGTGAAATTATTATTTTTTGCATTGTGTTGTATAACCTGCAGCTCTGAGATTCAGAGCCTGATCTTGGAACTTTGCCTGTGTGAGTGGGCATATTGCGTTTGGTACTGTTGATGTACGTGCAAAAGTTGTAGCCCAAGGCTGTTAAATCATGTACCACTTTGTTCCACCTATAGGGAACACCTGGTGAAGCCCAGCAGCAATCAAATAAGAAACAAAACACAATTGCCAGAATTGCTACTATATGAGGATGTTCTGGATGCTGGTGGAAACTGAGAGTGAAATTGTATGACACATGAAATAGATTTAATATCTTCTGCTCTTTTAAAATATCCTAACAGTCTTTCTAAAAGCAAGCTGGGCAGAAGAGCGTATTGACTCTCTGTGGGCTGACACACTTGCCGTGCCTTTTAGCTTATAGTGTGTCCTTTCAAAATAAGAGGACAAATCTTTCTTTTTTAGTTGTTATCATGGTTCTGTTTCAGATTGAGGAACTCTTTTTGTAACTCGTGCTTTTCGTATTAGTTTAAGTGCACTGAGTAATGAAGAAATTTGTCTTGCAACTTGGCATTTCAATGGCTGCTGCTTTCAGCAGCTTAGCCACTGCTAAGTTTTGATGTGACCTAAAACCATATTATAGGAGATGTCAGAATTGCTGTGCCCTATTCACAGGCTTTATAAAAAAGAGGGATATACTTTTTATTCTAGCACAGGCCTTGGGACTTAGTAAGAAGTACCAATCTAGGAGGGAGAAAAAAGAGAAAAGAAGGGCCACAGGACAGCTTACAAACAGGCTGTGAAACTTCCCAGAGACTCATGAACTGATGCTCTAGCTTATTTTCCTGGTTACCTGCGTTAGTTGAATCAAACTGATTAAAGTGATGCATATGTGACCTACATTTCACATGCAAATTTCTCCAGGTCTTCTGTCTTCAGGGGCATTGTGCGAATATGTTACAGTGGACTGTGGCCCACCTTGGATGCTAGAGGACTACAATAGCTGTAGTTACACTGCTCTTTAGTCTGATGTTGAGGTATAGCTTAGCTACTTTGTTCTGCTTTCATTTCTCTTTAAAACACTGCAGCTAGACGAGGTCAGAAAGTAATTAAAAACTGTGCCATGGTGCATTTACCCAAGGGAGGCACACAGAGTCTGTTGTTTCCCAGTACTGAAGTTCAAAAACTGCAGATTTTGCCAGAGTTGAAATGGAAATGTCCCCATTTTAATTTAAAAGTCAAACAGGCACAGTCTTTTAACAATCCTAGAAAAGGAAATAATATTGCTGGAGATGGGACCAAGAGAGACTTTGACTTCTCAGAACCAGAAACAGTAAGTGGTGGAGTTTGTAAGTACTGAGGTTTGTTTTAATTGGCAGCACTGTACTCAGTAATGAATCAAACCAACAGCAGATGCTGTCAGGAACTGGTAAGTGTGGACACAAGAGTTATAGGAAGTATCTCTGGGCTGAAAGGTCACACCAGTGCGTGTAAGGTAGAAAAATGGAAGGGCAAATAAAGTAGCTCTGCTACACTCCTATGAACACAAATACTACATTTTTGTTAGATGAGAGGTTACTTGAGCTCTGACTGTGTCAAAGCCGTGGAATTGTTTGTAATACCAGTGGTGAGAGACATCAGGTGAGTAGGGCTGATAGTAGAAGAAGCAACCCCTTTGAAGGAGTATGAACACTGGTGCCACAAAACCTCTGAAAATCCTTCCAAGTGAAGCTAGGTGGTGCAGTTGGCTAGCATATGAGCTCTTGTCTGCTGAGGACTGTGTTCAAACAAAACCTAGATTTATTAGCAGGTGCAAAAGAAATGGTGTCTCACAGGAAAAGCTGAGAATTATGGTCAGAAATTTGTATAGTAGCCTGTTGCTTTGTATCTGAGATACTCACCCATGAGTCTGAGGACATCAAGGTTGCAGCTAAATATTAAGATACATATTTAAAGTTGTTTTTAAAATAATTTTTTTTCCTCCTGTGCAAAGCAGACATTGTATGAACAGGGAAATGGGGATATGTTAGTTATTAAAGGATTTAAATAGTACTTTTCTTCTGTAAACACTACTTCTGTGAAACACTACTTACCTGGAAGAAATGGTGGACAATGAGGACTTTTTTCTGTTAAAAAAAAGTCAGCTCAGAACAGGGTTCAGGATCCAGCTCACGCCTTGGTGTGGCATCTTTCCATGACCTTTTATAACTTGATAGTGTTTAACTTGCTTATAAGTTCCCTGCCTCTTAGTGAGGTATTTATCTGCATAGCTTGTCAGAAGCTTTCTAGAGAGTGCTTCTGAAGTGCCTCTTGTTGAAATACTACTGTGTATAAAAATTATTTAAGGTTTGTTTATTAGCTCTTGGTCCCTCAGCACATGGAAAATGTGACTCCTTGCCCAGCTGAAGTGCAGAGATCAGTAGGCTTCTCCATAATACTGTGCTCCTTGCTATTTCTGTTGTCCTAGATTGCTAGCAACAGAATTTTTCTGCAGCTATTTTGTTTTACTCTACTTGAGCTGTAAACTTCAGAGTCATTTCTTAAGAGAGCAGGGGCAGGCAATTCCAAAATGTTGGAAGTCAAGCAAGTGGGGCAGAGGACTGGCTGTGCTGAGCAGGGATCTTCTTTGAGACCTTAGACAGGAAAGAAATGTGTATGGATGTTGGAAGCAAGACCAGGCAACATGGGAGGACTGCAGAGAGGCTGTTTGCCGCTGTAGGGAGAAAATTCATGTGGTCAAAGCTTAAGCTTAGTTAGAGTTCAAGCTTACCAGCACTGTGAAGGACAACAAAATGGGCTGTTAAAAATACATCAACAGCAAAAGGAAGATCAGGGCTAACATTACTCCATTTGTTGATGAGGAGGAGGTTGGCTCATAAATCAGGATGTAAACTGTTAAGTTCTGCTTAAGCAACTTTATTTCCTTTTATGACAAGATCACCCAAAAGGAAGACCAAAGGAAGCCAGTAGATGTGGCTGGTTTTTTTTTTTTTTTTTTTTTTTGTTTTTGTTTTTTTGATAGTGTTTCTCACAGTACTCTTCTGGACAAAACGTCCAGCATACAGCTAGACAAGTCCATCATATGATGGGTGTGCAATTGGCTGATGGTTTGGGCCCAAAGGCTTGTAGTAAATGGGATGACAAGAGACTGACAGCAAGTCACTGGTGGGGTTCTGCAGTGCTCAGTTTTTGGGCCAGTACTCTTTAATGTTTTTATAAATGATCTGATGCAGGAATTGAATGTACACAAAGTAATTTTACTGATGTTACTGAACTAGGAGGAGCTGTGAACTGCTTTGAAGATAGAGAAGCGTTACAGAGAGAGCTGGGTAGACTAGAGAGCTCGACAATAGCCAACTGTATGAAATTTAACAAGAGTAAGTGACAGATTGTCCACTTGGAATGGGGTAATCCTTGTTATAGATACAAACTGGGAGATGAGAGCCTGGAGAGCAGCCCTGCAGAAAGAAATTTGGGGGTGTGGGTTGATGGCAAGTTGAATGTGGGTCAACAGTGTGTCATGGTAGCCAAAAGGACCAACTGTGCATTGAGCACAGCATTACTAACCGGTCAAGGGAGATGATTGTCCCACTCTACACTGCACTGGTACAGCCTCACCTTGAGTTCTGTGTGCACTTTTGGGTGCCTCAGTATAAGAATATGGGAGTGTAGAATCTTGAGGGCAAGACTTACGAGGAGCAGCTGACATAACTTGGCTTGTTCAACTTGGAGAAAAGAAAGCTGAGAGAGGACTTCATCACAGCTTCCTCACAGGGGGGAAGCTTCATCACAGCTTCCTCACCACAGTCTACAGCTTCCTCAAAGGGGGAGGCACTCACCTCTCTCTGGTGACCAGTGATATAACATGGGGAAAAGGAATGATGCTCCCTCAGTGGAAGATCAGACAGGACATCAGGGAGAGGTTTTTCACTGAGTGGTAGAATAACTGGAATAGGGTCCCCAGGGAAGTGGTCAGGATACCAAACCTGTCAGGGTTCAAGGATCATCTGGACAATGCTTTTAGAGACATGTTTAAGTTTTAGATAGTCCTGCAAAGAATTGGACTTGATGGTCCTTATGGGTCCCTTCCAACTTGTGATATTCTATGACTTTCTCTCTTCTCTTTTTGTGCTCCTTCTGCAAAGACTTAGTAACTAGATTGTCAAGAAGAGGTAAGATCAGTTCTGTGTGCATTGGAAAACTATCTGTGTTTCTGCTAGAAACAAGCAGAAGAGAGATGAGAAAGTTCAGTAGTCTTGTACTTGCTTGAGACTTTGCAATAATATGTGTGGTAACATTAAAACAAGAACAACAAAAAAAGTAGAGTGCACAACTCTAAAGGCTCTAGACAAATGCCACTGGGTGTTTGTTTTTTGAGCCTTAGCTCTGGCACAACATCATTAGAAAGTTAGGTTAGACCTAAAACTGCAGGCTATTGCAGGCTACTGCAGGACCTGGTGTAGTCACTAAAAAGGCTACCAGGGATATGAATCGCTCACTAGATGAGAGAGGACAAAGATACCAAAAGATTTAAAAGAAAAGGAAGTTTTAAGCATTAATGAAAAAAAAATAAAAGAAAAAAGTGTTAAAAAATTATACATGTTTTAATCTTCTTTAATCCAGAATTGAATACCCATTTTCACCAAGTAGTGCTATTTAGAAATCCATCCTTACTCCATTTTCTTTTCCTTGGGGATAGACATATTTCTACTTTAGCACTCTATGTAATTCATATAAAAATGGTGAATATAGCCTACAAGAACCCTGTGCTTGAGCAGCAATCAAATTCTTGGCACGTTACTGCTTCTCTCTGCCAGTCAAGGTGCAATCTTTTCAGAAACAGGCTTTCCCAAGAAGAAGCTATTCCCTGCAGGTTCTGCTTGAATCCACTGCCTGGTTGAGGCAACACACAGCTGGAAACCTCAAGGCAGTTTTTAACTGTACTGCAACCATTCTCTCTCAAAATCAGCCATAGCAGAATTCCCACATATTCTCAGTGGGAATACCTTCTGTCGCTTTTCTTTAACAGAGGGTTTTATGTGAGTTAGTTGTTGAGGATGCTGGAAGTAAAAAATGGGGAGGATCTAATGTGAATGAGAAATGCACAAAAGAAGCTCTCAGATCAAGAAGGGAAAAAGAATGCATTTACTTACTAGAAAGCTCCAACACAGCAGACAAAAAACCCCCAAACAATAAAAACCCCAAAAACCTAACCAAACCAAAATCTATGTAGGAAAAATAGAAACAAATTAACCAAGATAGGTTAATGTGATATTATTCTGCCACCAAATTCTGCAGTAAGTACTCAGTTGTAATTTTTAATTTTTTTTTTTAAGATAAGTGAGATGCAAAAGAGATTTGTGATTAAATTATTAAAAAAAATTATACAGGAAATCAACGAAACCCATTTTTTGAAATGTACCATATAAAATATTTCTGAATTTTGTGCACAAATGAAGATATATGGGCCTTCCAGTGCTGTAGTCTTGCCAGGACTGCTCATAACCTCTCCATTATTTTGACTCACGCTTGAATTTTGTTTAATGTGAGCCATAGAAGATGCCTGACAGTGTGCATTTTATGGAATTATTGGAATTTTTCCAATACAATTATTGTTGTTTTCCAAACTGTAGAATGTTCCCATGAATTGTGAAAGCTCAGGAAAGATCAGCCCTTCTCTTTTGCCAGACTTGGTGTGTGGATGTGTTCACAGAGTAGACAGTTTCTACTATTCAAGTCTTTCTTTGCAGATGAAGAAAACAGCTACTACGTGATGAAAGGAAGTGACAACTGAACATTTCCATTGAGGATTCCTGATTTGCCCTCTTCCCCAGCTGCTTCTGAAGACTCAGAAGCCTTGACCTCCATCTCTCTTTTTGCCACTTCACTGGAAGAGCAATCACTTTTAGCTTTTGATGAATATTCAAAATGACACCATCTGTCACCCTGTCATCTCTGAGGGCAGAAGCAGTTTGGCTCTCCAACGATTTCCTCTTCTCTTTTTTTAAAGGAAAGTTGAATAATGATCCCTATCACCAGGGAAAACCACAAAGTGACATCTGCAGAACAGTAATTAAGAAAAACCATACTAGGTATTGGAATGGAGGAGAGGCAGGAGATGTTTCAAACTGGCATTTCAGAAGCCTTCTCATTCCTGCATTGGGACAGGAGAGAAACAGCAGCTCATTACATGGATAATATTTTTTGGCATTTATTTTGAAAATGGCTGTGCTGGTACTGTCATTTGAGCTAGTATGTGATTTGTCTCTATCACTTCTTTATTTGGGTAAATTGAGAATTTATCTGGATATGACTGCAGAAATACGGTGAGGAGAATCTTCTCCCTGAAGTGAGGTCTAAGGGTGATAACTCCTTTCCTTATGATTTTGCTGAAATACATCAGGTCTAATATTGAAATCAGAGGAAGGAAATTATATCCTTCTTACAACATGTGCTTTATACACTGTAAACCATGAGACTGAGCTTACATTGGACACATAGTTTGGTTGTGAAAAATGAAGGTGCTAGTCATATTCCTTCTGACTGCAGCCCTTTCTCTCTGTGAGATGAAGATGATCGCTCCTGTTTATTAACATAGAATTTGGAGGAAGCCTATGAAATAAATTTCTTGTTTTGTAAGAGTAGAAGGTGGAATGTGCTTTTGTCTTCCTAGGTCTGAAACTGGCACGTGTTTTGGAGGCAGAAAGAAAACTTGTACTAAGCTTCCAGCCCCTGAGTGTTCTTATTGCACAATGTACTCTGTGCCTGGCGTACAAGGTGGATTTTGTGGACTGATGTCTTTCTCAAATCTCCAGCCTTTGGTGTAGGGTTTTGGGTTTTGTTTGTTTGTTTGCTTTGCGTAGAGTTGGTTTTATTTTTCTTTCTTTTCATTTTATTGTGTCTTTGTGCTGTCAAAGTGGAAGATATATGAAGCATTGTGTAATGAAACAACAGATAAAAGCTTTTGTATTGATCTGACCTGAAATGGCTCTGCAGTGAATTATTCTGCAGCGTCCTAGAGCATTGTCTCAGTGGTCTGTGGGGGAAACTAGGATGTACATGTTTACTGTATGAGAGAACCATAAAAGATTGGGGTTGGTTTGCCTTTATTGATGGAAAGGTGCTGAGTAGGAGAGATAGAGTGGAATAGCATCTCTGAATTTGGAGGCACCATCACAAACCTCCCCATCACCTATGCTTGCTTTAAGGTTAAGTGAAACATGGAGCTAGGCTCCAATTCTATGCTAGAGAGACGGGGATTTCATAGTGCTTCCTGTTTTCCTGAGCTCATTAAAATAGATGCCTCAGTCTTTCACTTATTTATGGATAGTCTGTGAATCCTGCTGCAGTTGGGCTCTACAGGGCAATCCTTGGCTGGATTGCAAGTAATTAGTACTAAATACTGGTAGAGGTGAATTTGGCTGATGCACTGCTTCTGGAAGTGCCAAAATCAGAGGGAAAAAAAAAAAAAAAAGCTGCCTAACCTGGCTCCTTGTGTGGTGATCTAGAACTAAGTGAAGTTTGATGTGGAATGAAGCCTATTGTGATAGGAAAAACAAATGGACCTTCCTAGAGAGGTGTGGTGAAAGCTTAGAGAATATATCTAGTTGAAGTCCCTTGGGCTTGTGCTAGGGGAGGTAAAGGGTGCATATGCCAGATGCAGCCAGGGACTGATATCTAGAAGTTAGACGAAACAATTGGGGCTTGGTTGCTGCTTGCTGGAATTATTTTGCGGTTGTTTCCGTGTATTTTATTTGAATGTTTGGTTATAAATCTTGTTCATTGTTCTTTCCCTTTGCAAGGAAACTATTTTTTTTTTCTCATTGCCAAAACCAATGTTTTGTTTGTTCTGCCTGAGACAGGTATCACATGCTGTTACTGTAAACCAAAGACTTCAAAAGCCAGTTAAATAATACCCAATTGTGTACATCTTGAGCAAGGTGAGTAGGCAGAATTTTTAAGGCTAGTGAAAAAAATGTTGAGGTAGGGAAAGGAGAGGACGTTGTACATTACTGCCTCTACATGATCCTCCTCCTTTATCTGATTTAAGCTGAGGCTCAAATAACTCCTGGTTCTTCACAGGACTGCTTTCTCTCTACTAATTCCTGTGGGAGACTGCCCAGACTTTACGCAATCTTTAAAGACAGAAATGGCCATTAAATCATGTAGTTTGACCTCCTGCACAACATAGACCATTAAATCTGACCTAGCACAGAAGATGTGCAAAAACCTACCTTGTGCCCAAAGGCTTATCATGCTGTTAGAGACAGTGGTGTTTCCTTTAGACTCCAGTAATAGGCACTTTTCTGTAAGGACTGTGGTTTGGAAGTTGGAGTCAATTTTCAGGTTGGGTCTTTTTTTTTTCAGTTCCAGGCAAAAGATGGCAAAAGGAAAAAAAATCCCTTTTCCCCCAAGCCCATCAGCCTGTGGTATGTGTTGGGCAACACCAGGGGAGGCAGGTCTGTATTTCTGCAGTGGCTTAGACAGGTCTGAACCAGGTTTGCTGGGGCAAAAGGGACCTGGTTGCTACAGGGTATCTCTCATGATTGTCTGTCTCTCTGTCTCTTGCCTCTGTCACTTTGCTATCCTCCTGATTTGTGGTTTACAGATATTTAAGAACATTCATAGAGGGGCTGCTGCTGAACTTTCTATGGATTAAAACTACTGTACCGTTACTGAGAAGAAAATAATTACATTTATTTTAAGGTTTTATTTTAACTATAGTTAAGCAAAATGCTTATGTGTAAGAGTGTGTAAACTTAGTAGTTTCAGAGCAAGAAGAAGTATGGCAAAATCAGTTTGTATTTAGCCAACAGAAGTTTTGGGTCATAAAGTTTTGAAAACTAAAGCTTTATTTTTTTAGTTGAAAATGGTGGCTTTATTTGGAAGTTGGTCCCATAAAACAATTCAGAAAGTTAAGGAGACCCTGGAGAAAACATTGTATTTTAGATTCATTCTAAATGAAATTTTTTTTCTTCATTTTTCTTTCCCTGACAAATATGACTTGCTTAATCAAAGTCTAACTTATAGTTTCGCATATTTTCCTGTACTCGCACTCCAAGTATATCTAGCAGCATACAAGATCCAATATGCACAGGCTAGATCACAATTTTAGGTCTTTATAGGTATAATGTAATAGTGATCATTTTATAATTCATGCTGGCCATAGATGTTGGACTAGAATTGATTTTGTACTATGAAAGTAATATGAAATCCCAGGAGACCTGTAATGGGCTATTGTAAAGAAGTATAATAGTATATGTTGCTGATGGCATTGTGGTCAGGAAGCCAAAAAGGGCCATCTTCGATTAATTTGTTGCATGTATGTTCTTCTGTTCTGGAAATACCTGAACTGAAACTGATAGTTTATAAGCCTAGCCTACAAAACTGTGCTCTATTCTTAATTAGTATCTTCCTATTTAATCACCTGTAGCTGTCTTGCCCTTCTTGCTTACTGCAGCCTGTTTTCCTTTAAATCACAAACTCCTAGTGGTATATGCATGTTAAAATATAATGCCTAGCACAAAGAGCTGTGACTGCTATCAATGTTTTGCCCTGCAACGTGATATTGTAGTAATATTTCTTTCTGCAACTTGCAACTGGACTTCGGCTTGTGTATGCCATGACATACACCAAGAACTTGGCAAATATTCTAGGAAACAACCAGGAAAACAGTGTGCTTTAAATTGGAGCATTTCTGTTGTCATGAGTCTCCAGGACAGTTTGAAACTCTTTTTCCCAAGGGCTCCTTTAAGAACAACAGGATAGAGACCTGTCTCCTGAAGAAATTCATGGTCATTTGGCATTAAATGAAAGCTTTTCAAACTTCAAAGGGAATGATGTCTTCTGCTTCTGTCTGGAAGCAGGATTTGTTCCTCTTTTGTTTGGGTGTATGTTCACTCCAAAGAGCACAGCTGATTGTGTTCCTTTTCAAAGCTTGGTTATGGTTGTTTTGCTCCTGGACTTTGCCATTTCTAAGGAGGAAGAATGAATGTTACCAGGGTTTCTGGTGTGTTGGTCTGTTAGGCTATAATCAAATGAAATAGACTCAAGGACTCTGTGCTTCCTTTCTTGTAGATTCCCAGATGCTAATAGATGTGCAGGATGACATGACCTCTAGCAATGTAATGAGGTTTATGATACATTTAGAGATCCAGGGTCCTGATAAAATTGAGGCTTAATTGCTGATTTCTTTTTAATGCACAAAATATCTAGATATATGCTATGCCAGGCACAAAATACTGTATGTTTCAAAATAACATG
This sequence comes from Scolopax mira, assembly GCA_004320125.1. Lineage (NCBI taxonomy): Eukaryota > Metazoa > Chordata > Aves > Charadriiformes > Scolopacidae > Scolopax > Scolopax mira. Next base: position 69,253 of record BJBW01006103.1, on the reverse strand, counting down.
TTATGGGTTTTGAAATGTTTGAGCTGACTAAGTGCTGCTTCCTCAGTGGGCAGTCTGGGGGATGGAGAAAGACAACAGCCAGCCTTAGCTGGGGAGAGGAGAAATGTTTGGATTTGCTACAGTGGCCCTGTTTGGAAGATGGGTAAGCAAAAAATTTCTGTCAATTTCTATAACATAAACCAGTTTAAAAAATTCATAGATATCTTAGGAATTTTTTATTTTATTGGGTTTTTTTAGGTAAGAAAAATTTCCTCTTACTCTCTAATTCAGCCTTAAATAATTTCCTGTGGAGCTTAGAAGAATAACAGTCTCTGCTTTGTAGGCTTAGAACCAAGTGCAACTCAGTAGCTTCAAGAATCTTTTTGATGGACCTAGCAATGGTGTGTGCTACGTTGTCTTATCTGCTGTCTTTAAAAAATACAGTATGCAATGTGTACATTTTACGTTTTTAGAGTGTAGCTAATGTTTGTTACCACTGACTTAATTGTTGCTAGTTGTGCCTCTTAAATATACAAAATTGAGTTACCGGTCTGAGTCAAATTCACAGTGAAAAGACTGCACTCTTGCAAAATAAAATAAAAAGAGATTTATTTGAGTGGATCTCATCTTTAAGAAGGAAAATAAGCATAAACTCGGTATCATAACTTAGATTTCCACCCTGTTTTAATTGACATCTAGAGCAAGACGAAGTGGTGGTTCAATGGGCCTGTACTCAGGTTTTTGAATGCGATTTCTCCATAGAGCATCCAAAAGCTACACCTTTATTTCTTACCCTGCTCTATTTGTTGTTGACTTCTGCTGCCATTATTTTTAATCACATATGTGATATATGTGCAATTCCCCCTGGAAGGTTTCCCCCTGGTAGCTGTGGGAAAAATAATTCACAAAACTTCGGAACAGGGCCAAGGACTAAACTTTCTTGGCAGGAAAGACATAAATATGGTTCTTTCAATGTAGTTCTAAGCAATGGAAGAAATGGTGGAAAAGTGCTTTAGCAAGCATTTTAAGAGGCAAAGGACTTTACCAACACGCTGGAGTGAACTTCCCCTAAAAGAACCCTTACTGTTGAGGTCATTATAGCCAGGTTAAACCAATTGTGAGGTAGTTTAATTGTTTATACTCCCTGATTTTTGGCAGAGACTTTTGAGCCTGCTCAACACTATGTATAGCTGTGTTCAGTATCTGATCAAGCTGAGACTCCAAGTATCTCCACTTTGGAGAAAAGATGTTGGGAACAACATCATTTGATCTGCTTGACCTGTTTTATCTTCTGCTCATGTTCAGCACACAAGAAAATAATGACTTTCAATGTTACAGGTCTATGTACACCTTCAAAAAATCTGTTGTTTTTTTTTCTCCCCCACCCCCAATATTTGGAAAAGGTATAATACATATGGAGTTAGTCTTTGTATTTCTATCTTGTGAAATTATTCTGAAGGTGAACAGAGTATAACGGGAGTGTTTGTATGGTCTCGCAGAAAGAAACACTTTAACAATGGTTGCAATAATATGTGATATCTGAGAGAACCTTACCTACGAAAGAGATCTCTATCTTGATTCTTAGATATCTCAGAGGAAAAAAAAACTGAGAAAGAAAATACCTACTGGACTATATGCAGTAGTGGTAAATATGGGCTTGAATTCCATGGTATGTAGAGCCTAGTTTTAAAATACGAAAGGGAATCAAGACACTGTATCTCTATGGAATAGGTCTCACTGCTTGGAAGGTTTTCCTGACATTGCTTAGATTTTCTCCTTCTTAATATTTTACATTTTAATTTAATTCTAATTACAGCTGGTATTGCTGAGCTAAACTGATCTGAGATAGCATGAGCTAAAAGCTTAGCCCTTTTTATCTAAGATAATGAATATTGTTAGTTAATTGTTAATCATTTAATAAACCTGTAAAAATCTTGCATTTCATTAGAATGTCTCATTTCAGCTTGCTTATGAAATTCTTCCTATGTCAATAACAAAAAAGATTGTTCCCCACTCTCATTTTCTGTTTTCTTTCTATCAGCCTTCTCTTTTCAAGATTTGCTAATCTGATTTCTGGAAGCTCCCATAAGCACTCACAGTCACTAGGTGGTGATGCTCTGTCAAGAAAAGCTTAAAATGTGGGAAGTACAGATTCATAAATAAACGATGAAAAAGACCATAGAACATAGAGATTACTCTTACTTAATTATTGCAGCTTTTTCTTTACATTGTCACAAGAAAGTTTGGAAAAAACCTCTTGCTGGTTGATTTAATACCACCTGAAGAATGATTTGTTATGGACCTTAATTTAACTGGAGGTGAGGAGAAGAATGTATGTGAATAATTACCTCTTTCATCATCAGGCACTATTCCTGTGAAGACCTTGGGAAGGTTGGTGATGTCTGATATTGCATTTTCAAAGCTAGTGTTTAAAAATATGCCTGGAACCAGTTTACAGAAGGCAGTAAAGAAAGTGCTGAGCTTGACATATGGTTATGCTAAATTTATTTTTTGATAAATGTATTTGCTCTGTCTTATGTTTCCCTGATATATGAGGAAGTGCAAAAGTGTTCTTCGACACCAAGGTGGTCTTTTCCCTTAAATAATAGGATAGTTGTTGTTTATATCAGAGAATACTGTACAGAGGATTTGGACTTTCGGAAGACTGATTTCTTTGTAATGCTTATAAAGCTTAATTTTCAAACAGTTGGTAAAACCCCTTCAATTTTGTCGCAGTTACTGCATTTCCAGTGGTCTCCCAAAATTTTGATCAGATGGGTAGAAATTGCATTTCCAAAGTATAACACAAATTTTTGTCTATGCCTATCTATTAAAAAGGAGCTGAAAAGACACACTCAATTCTTTTTCCTCTGGCAGTTGCTGCTTGCAGCTTCTGCTATGAAACCTGCAAGGTAATGCAGAGCACCTGTTTGCTAAAACAAGTGAATTCAGTCCTAATTGCCTTTTGACATGTGCTTCTCCACAGCCTGCTTTTCCTCTTCCAGCAAATAAAATTTTCCTTAAGCTGGTTACTGTTCCTACATCCACAGATATTTATCTTTGCAATGTCCTTAATAAAGATTAAAAGGGAGCAGAAAAACAGTGGTAGCAATGAAAAAATATAAGAAGATTCTGGATAGTCATCCTTGACCTTGTCAGTTATCAGAAATTTTAGTCTATGAGCATCAGATTTTGGACTAGGCAGGTTGGTGGGGGAAAAGAAATATTCATCCAAGTCCACAGCAACCTGTCTAGACGTTCCTGCATGTCTTTAGGGCATTGTACATGTTCCAGATGGTGCCATCAAAAATTTCCATCCAGAGCCTGCTCCTGAGGCTTGCAATACAAAAATTAATTTCTGGAGTTTCATAAAATAAAAATATAGAAAATAACGCTCTTCCCTCACCTCTGCCTCTAATAAAATGCTTTCTAAAAGAGCATTGTTAAGGGCAATAAACATCAATGCTTAACGATTTATACAGAAATATGGCTACCCACCAACCTTATGAACATTAGAGACAGTTTTTGAAATGCTGACAATAGAGAAGGGAGAGGGAAAGGCATTGGGACAGTTCAGTGCAAAGTGCTTTTTCAAGTCAACGATGTCTGCAAGTTTTGTGGGGTTAAAAACAAAACAATCAGCATTTTTATACCAGCAGAGCAAATACCTAGTGCAAATGCAACTCATTCTGACAAACAAGTCAATATAGGTTATTTCATTTGTGGCAGTAGTAATAAGCTGTGTCAGCACAAGCAGTCTTGCTGTGTAAGCTGTATCTGTCCTGTGAGGGTTCATTAACCTTCTCTGCTGTAGACCAGGCCTTTTAGAGGAGCTTCGTGCTTACTTACTGGCAGCAATCAAGAAATTAAGGGAGACATTAGTGACTTCAAATTTTCATCTGATGAACTTTTAAATCCTACATTTGTCCCTTTTAAATTGCATCATTTTATCAGCATTACTGTTGGTACTGATAATACTCCCTGATATGGAGGTGGCTTCTAGGTAAAAATCAAACCACACCATGTTAGTTTGCTTTTTCACACCAGGAAACATGCACCCTGTGCACTTACATAGCTCTTACTGCCACAACTGAAGGCTTTCATCCTTTGCTTCTGCCACGTCACATCAGGCTACAAAGGCAAGATTTTTTTCAGAGTGGAAAATGCCAAGATGCTATTACTGACCATATCTGGAAGACAAAGGGCTATAAGAGAGGTAAAACCACCCCATCGCTATCATACTGAAATCTTAAGAAACTGCTGTAGAACTGGTAGGGTACTCTGGAATAAGACTATGGCACTCCTATAAAGATGCCTGTATTTCTAATTTCATGCTCTCATTTTAGAGCCAGGTATGGAGTTGTATCAACCAGGAGAGGAGGACGCTTGTCTTTCAGCTTTCTTGGGTTTATCACATCCAGTGGATGAGGCCCTAGCTTTGCTGGCAAGAGTAGCATTTAGCATGACTCTGTGGCTATCCAGCTCATTTTTTTATTTAACCAGAAACCACATTTAATAAGAGAGTGAAACAGCACTTTCTAGCACATTCTCTTTGCAAGTAAACATTTTAAATCCACAGGCTGATGGCATTAAGTCCTTTTGAAAACTCTAATAACCTTTGAAATGTCCTATTCATAAGGAAAACCTGTTAAATTTTCTGAAAAAATAGGCTTTCAACTGTGCTTTCTGTATTAAAAAATAGGCTTTGGTTGAGAGAACATGATTCATATTTATGGTGCCTCTATAAGTGACTGAATTCTGTAATAACTTTTTAGTTTTACGGCTTTTTAATGCCGCCACTTAGTAACCCTGCAAATACCACATCTGAAATGAAGGCAATCAGCTGTAATTATGATAATATTTTAGGTTCATTTTGTTTACCCTTGATAGAAAGCTCTCATTTCTAATGTATTTAATTATGCCACACTTTTTTCCTTTATTATGAAGCATTGGCAAACTGCTTTGAGGTTCTTCCTCAGTAAAGCCCCCTCAGTAAAGGGGCTCTGCATCTCCTGTTCCCTAGAAGGGTGGGTCTCAATAATACCAATATTGCCTGGGTTTTATTGCAAAGTAATAAAACACTGAAGCCTGTTAACTGTGTTGGTGATATATTCAAGCTTTCAAAATTTAACTGATCCTATTTTAGAGGGAAAGGAGATTTTGCTAACTCAGTTAACTTCAGAACTGGAAATGGCCATTAGCAGCACTCTAATGCCAGGGTTGGGCACAGGTGACTGCTTTTGGTTCAGTCCCTTCAGACTATACCAGGTAAAACTGCTCCTTAATAATCAGCCCTAAGACCTTTTTTCTGCTTCTGTTGGAACATTGTGATTGTCACAACAGTTGTTTTCTAACTTTGAGGTTTTTCATTCCTAAACCCCCCTGGAGATGTCTGCACAGAAAAGCTGTTTTGGTGTGCCTCCTGCAGAGCTCATGTCCTACAGCAGGATGGGGAAACAGCAGCAAGTCCTTTAACTTGAGGAAAAATCATAAATACAAGGAGCCAGTAGCAGGGGTTCTTTGCTCACTGGGAACAGAAACCTTGTACTACACCTAACAGCTGCAAGATTTTGGGTTTGAGGAGGACACTCTTTTTGGGTCCATCCATTCATTTCAAGCCATTTTGTGTAACTGCAGTCAGATAGTGGTACCTCTCCATGGTACCTCCTCCATGGACAGCTTGAGCTGGTGATACAAAGGCAAAGGGTTCTGCACATCACAAACTCTCTGTTGCTGAGCTCATGAGCCACTTGCTCCTTCCTCAAACTTCTCAATCATCTATTATGTTTTGCACATCTAATCGAGGTAATTAATAGAGGGCTTTTAAGAATTATGGCCATCTATATATCCAGAAAAACTATCTGAAGAAGATTTAAGATTACTCAGTTGTAATGAGATTATGTTTTGTAAGTTTTTTTTAATAAGCTAATATAACATTTAACAGGAGAGGAAAGTGATATTGGCAAGATCACAGGCTGCATCTCAATATTTTTTTCCACATTTTCTTGAGGAAAAATGTTTCTAGGTTTGCTTTTCTCGGCTACAAGTCTAGTTCAGTTTAATTCAGTGTATTACCCATGAGCCAGTCGGTAACAGTGAAGGCAGGTGACAGTGAGGGGTTTTAACCCAGGAGACCTACAGCTCGTCTGTATGGTCATAGGTATTGTGGAGAAAAATGTAAATAAAACCATAGAAAGAGCTGGGATTTTTTCCCTAAAGTTTCCAAAATATCTTCTTACTATAGAGTAAGTTTCATCAGCAGTCAGGAATGGAGAGAAGTGTTAACATGTTTTGTGTATATTCTTATAAAATTGAAAATTGATTGTGTTGTGCTGCCCTTGAAAGCCATGTCATGTAGGGGAGTCCTGGGGAACTATTGCTTCCTGACAGTAGCAGGGCATTGATGCTGATCAGACTTCTTTCTGCACTGAGGTACTCCCATGAAGGTCATATTCTGCAATTAGAAGTGGTGCCTGTGATACTGAAGTGATTAAACTTGTGCCACTTGTCCACCCTCTCTTTTCCATGTGGTGCTTTACCTCCATGAGGAGCTGGCTGACCAGCCATTCCTGCACTGCAATAGTGGGGGGGTTCTTGCAGGATGTTCTTCCATCTGCAATAAAAATCAATCAGGGTTTGGATTTGTTAACTGTCTTGCAAAGTAGGTTAAACATTTCAGAATAACTCTTAGTTATTCTAGTAACTAGTTAACTCTAGTGACGCTGGGTAACCACCCCCCTGCTCTTGTAGGTGGGACCTAACAGATTTTCTCTCTCTTCTGCTTCAATTTATTTGCAAAATATCTGTGTGTGTTATGATGTTTACACATAGCCAACAAAAATAAACTACTGGAATAATTTGCATCTTATGGGTCATGAAATCAATCTCCTTTTATAATTTTTAATAACTGTTACTAAGTTTTTACTTTGGGAGTCTTAAAAGCTATACCTCACTTAGTTGTTGTAAGCTGTCACCTGTGCATGTTCTGCTTTACCTGCTGTTTATCAGTTATTGCTGTTAACAAATCTGGGTCATGTTTCTTTTCGGTCCATTGTTTTAACGTTATGACTTAATTGTAAAATTTGGAATCAAGCTGCTGTAAAAATATGGAAGTGTTATTGAATGTGCCCAGGTGGTGATTGTTTAGTATTCTAAGTATGGAGTCAGCTTTTAACCTTTACATTTTATTGGCATAAATTTTTCCCTTACCTCCTTGCTACTTATTAGTGATCTGCAAGTTCTCAACCCCGTTTCCCCTGTAACTCCAGTCTAAATCACATTAGGGACAAATTGAGAAAGTGGTATGCTGCAGTGAGGTGACAATAAAGCAAAACTACGCATTTCTTTCCTTCTGTGTGTATGTGTTGAGATTCAGGGATGTTTTTCATCATGCTCTCAAGGGAATATAAACAGAGAAAAAGACAACATGGGTTTCCTTCTCTTTTTAGCTGAGGAACTGGAGTGGCTATTGCAGCAGGATGGGAGGCGAAAGATGTCTCCAGAAATATGTTCATGATCTCTTAGTGACTGCATGGGTGTTTGGTTACTGGCTCATTCCATTTTCCCACCTTGGCAGCATTGACCCCAAAGGCAGCTTTGCACATAGATGAGTAGACAGAAAGGTCAGTGAAAGAAAAGGTCAGGGAAAGGGAACTGAGCTGGAGGGGAAGATGAGGGGAAGATGTGGCTGCTGCAGGAATTCAAAACAGAATTCCTTTTGCAAGTTGTTTGGCAGTGAGGAAGGAAAGCTTATGGCTGGGAGATGTTCTTGCTACCTGAAAAGCCTTTGGGTTTAGTAAACAGAGGATTTTAATTTGTTTTCTCAACACAGGAAGGCACCGCTGTGACACGTAAATACTTTCCCAAAACATAGCTTTCAGCTCTGCTGGGGCTTCCAGCCCACTGCAATAACAGCAGGCAAAGCTGGTAGGTGAGAGCAGAGCCCCCGGCATCTTCCTGTGCCCCTTATCTCGGAGAATTCAGAAGCAAAGCAAGTAACATGGAGAGAAGAGACTAGTGGTTCATCAGTGTTTTTTTCCCCGATGCCTGGCTCTTTGAGGTAGTTTCCAATTGAAGTGATTTATTCATGAGTCTGTAGTGTGATTGGCATTTCTTCTTGGGAAACCTCAGGATGTAGAAGTCATACTAAATGTGAGTGACACAGCTGAATTATGAAAGAAGCCAGAAATATTTCCCAGGGATGCCAGAAAATTGTTTTTTTAAATATAAGACATGTTTTCTGTAGGAGACTGAAAATACTTTTTGTAGTATTTAGGCTAATAAATTTCTTCTGTGCTTAAATGTGCTGCTTTATAACCAGCATTTCCATGCAGATAGCTCAAAAATAATGATTAGGAGTCAAAATAATCATATAGCATTCATATATTCAATGAATGAACCTCTTGTCGGGGTGATTCCCGCTCCCCCCCCTGCCCCCCCCTTCTTTCAATCTGCGACAGATGAGGCTGTTCAAGGTTTTACAGTGCAGCGAACAGTATCACCTAGAAACAGACAATTGAAAAGAGGTTGCCTGGGAAACCCTGTGCCCACAGATTTTTCATTTTGTTGCATTATGCACTTGTAGGTGCAATTATTTATAATTAAAAAAAGATTCCTCCTGTGGAATCAGTGAAGTGATAGGGAAATTGCATTACATTCTCTGGAGAATCTAGTCCTGGTTTCTCATTTGATTTTTGAACATCTCTAACAGTGAGGGGTAAGGGGTGTTGGTGGAATGGTGGGTTTTTTTTCAAATACTTGCGGCAATAGAAATTCTGCTTGAGAAAGCAATATGGAAATATGCTGGTGACTGCTTTAAATGCAGCTCACGTATTACGTAGTCTGCCTGCCAGTGGAAAAACCCCACCAGCTCTCGAGAGAGCCCTGCTCTGATCAGTCTGAGTAGATTATTCCTTCAGCTTTAATAATTCAAACTCCGTGTCTGCCTTACAGGGAGTTTTCCTCTCGCCTGGAAGACACATGATGCTGACTGGGGAGATCCCCAGTCTGCTGCTCGTATTTTTAATGGTAGGTTTGTTCTTGGCACTATCTTCTCAAGGAAAAAAAAAAGAAGTATTTTTATCTTTTCCTTTTTAACAGGAAAATCCATATGGGATCTAAAAGATTTATGTGGATTTCCACTCTCCAGTTACTTGGGATTTTTACTCAAGTAAGAGAAAGAATTTAGTTTTGACTATTTAACTGTGCTAACAGTAAAATATTAATCAAAATCGTGATTAACCTAGTTCATCTGACTCGGAACCCTGAGCTTCCTTACACCCATTTTGTGTCCTCAGTATTTTCTTGGTGTAAGATTTGGTGTTAGAATGTTTAAAAAGAAATAAATGAAAACCTGGCTCCATGTTCTGCATACCCTCTGTGCAATTCTCTGTGTGTGTGTCTGTGTGTGTGGTGGTGGGAGTGTTTTGCTGAGTTTCACGCTGTGGGGTTTCAGCTCTTGCACCCCGAGTATGAATAGTGGAACCCCAGCAAGCCCTGACACACACAGTCTGTCAGTAGCCCCTGTCCTTCCCGTGACAGAATGGGGCTCCCCAGTGGGTGCCTGACCTGAAACCAGCCTGGCTGTGGTGGGAGAGTTCAGTCGACATGTCCATGAGAAGGGTGCACTTAGTCATGGCCACAACATGTGTCCTTCAGGACAAGAATGAAGTCTGTGACACAAAGGGGATGAAAGTAGGAAAAAGAGTGGTGGTGGTAGCAGGGAAGACCTCCAATCAGTCTAACTGGTTTGGGTAGGTCAGTGCACTGATGGACAGCTGTGGGGAAAAGAAGGTTTCCCAGGGATTGATTGTGGCTTTGGTGTGCTGCCTCCTGCTGCAGCCCACACAGGCTTTGTGGGGGCTTTTGCCACCCGGCCATAGGAAGGGGGAGTGTGTATGTTGTGGGGCTGACTCTGTGCACAGTCCCCTTGCATTAACTGTGGGGCTTGAATGTATGGCCCGCTGTGCTAAACAGGCTGATTTTCTTTGCGACCCTCACTCATGGAGCAGCAGCAAAGCAGCTGTGGGTGGTGGGGTGGGGAAGTGGGGGATGCCAACATTTTGAGCAGTAGCTTCTTTCTGCAGGTTCCCACGCTGGCACGCTCTGCCCCTGCCACTGCAGTGCTCTCTCGTGCCAGTCGGGTCTGTGATACAGCATCCTCCTGAATGCACACCCTTGAAAATTTTCCACCTAGAGGCGAGGACGGCAGTCAAGTGAATTCAGGGCAAGGAATTGCTTCTCTTAGCTGCTTTTCACGTGCACGAGAGGAGTGAGACTCAGACCTCCAGGTGACCATGAGCCTGGGTGGTGGTTGAAAGCTGCTGCAACACAGCGCTACCGGGGGGGCTGCTCCAGAAATTGAGGACAGCTATCTGCCTCCTCTTTGCAGAGACAACTTACCAATGAGGTCAAGTGGTACAGCAGTAAGTGCAGTAGTTAAGTCGAAAGGAGACCAAGGAGTGTTTCTTTCTCCTCCGCTTCTCTTTTTCTGTGAAACTTAATTTCTGCCCCTGAGACTATGTTGGTGCTCAAGCACTCTCTGTCCTGGCTGTCCAAGGGCAACGAGGATCAACCCCTAAATTGTCTTCTATAAAAGTAGCTTTTGTACAAGATGAGTGGTAAAAGAAAGACATTTATGTTTTAAGGAGATAATAGCACAGAATGTAAACACTTACAGCTGACTGTCAAACACAATTCTGTTGCTATGCACAAATTTAGATTCAAGGTTATGCAGCTCCAAATGCTTCACTGAAAGAAGTGATACTTCCAGTTGTTTAAAGTCCTTGTTAGCATACCGCTATTAATTTAAACTATTAGGGTTTTTTTTACATGCATTTTCTGCAATAAAAGTATATTTAGTTTCTTCTTGGCAATGATGTAATGCAAAGATTTGGTTTCCATATAAATATATTACATATTCCAGAGGAACTGCAAATTGCTACAGCATTGCTTAAGAAATTCATTTAGTAAGACAGATTTATTGGAGATCTACTGAGATAGTTCACATAATATATACCCCGCAGTTTGATATTGCCTTTTGCCCTCTCAGCTTTACAAATATTAAGCAGATTAGCTTGGCCATGCAGAGAGCTGTGCCTGCAATTTCTTCTTTTATGGAGAGGTTAAATGAAACACAACAGAATAGTTTTGCTGACTGTGGTCATAGAGGAAATCCGTGACTAAACAAGAAAGAAATCTCTTAATTGCCATGCCTGTACTCTACACCAGTGATGACACTGTTTTGTTAAGTGTCATACTTGTCATTTTATATGCTGTTTTTCATGAAAGAAAAGTTGTAGGATACTTTTTAATAAGGAACCTCCCTAATTATCTTCTGTCAAGGGTATTTATGAGTTTAGCCTGAATCCAATGCTCTTCCAGTGCCTATGAGAGACTGAAAATGTGAATTATAATGATTCAAAATCTCTTACATGGTCATTTCACCTCTGCCTGTGATGTTGTTGTCCCTGTCTAGCCAATACAAATGGTGGTTGTGACGCAGAGGTGAGTTCAACTGTTCGATGCCAGGCAGCACAAATGGTCACCCTTAAAATCTATTCCATGGCTTAGGCAACATCACTTGACAAACTGGGGAGAAAAAAGGGCACAGCAGCTCCTTACAACAGCAAAATTCCCTTTTCCTGCAGAGAGGGGAGAGTGAAACCATCCTGGCATGGAAAAAGAAATGGCCATGTGCCGTGGGCTCCTTACTCTCGGGGTACAAAACCTTCCTTTTCTGCTTATCATGGGAACTTTGTCTTTTCCCTCCTGTCTTTCCTGTCTTCTAAACTCTCACTGGTGCTGGCATGCTTAAATTTTGCTGTTATGGTAGCTTGACCTTCACAATTCTTAAATGCAATAACAACAGATGTGTGCCTGCTGCTTCTCCAGTTGTTTTATTTGAGCATTTCTTCTGTTTGTTCACTTTTCCTCCCACCACTTACTTGCAATTTGTGGAGCTATAGAGCTGGGGATGCTCTGTGTGACTCTACAAGGACATTTTTGTTACCGGAATAAAACCACTCATGTTCTTTTCAGTATTCTGTATGTGATATAGAGGGAATTCTGTGTAAATCTTCAGGTGATGTTACCTAAGCCAATGAGATCTTAAGGGAAACCTCTAGTAATAATACATCATAGCGTGTAATAAGTTTGTCTCTGCATTGTGGTTATGAATTAATTAATGGCAAGCTGAGACAAAACCACTACCAGCAACATTACATATTGCAAACAAACGGGTTACAGATGAAGCTTAGACTTTACTAAAGAATCAGACTTAACTCTGAAATTTAAATTCCTGTATACTTTATTTTTTAAAATAATAACAAGAATTGGTGTCTGTGAGCTAGGAGTCAGCATTGATGCAACAGCACACATCTGAAAGTGTGAAATCAGCACGAAAGTTGAAGTACTGTTTCTTAAAGTACTTTTGGAACTGGCAAAAAATGGAACTTTCTCAAAGCTGTTAAAAGTCCTCAAAATTGTTGAAAACACTGTAATCTTCAGAAAAGAACTGTGCCTGTCATGTAGAGTTATCAACAGAGATGCTGCTCATTTTCTGTGGATTAGGGAAAAGTGACTTTTGGACTATATTTTAAATTCGTAGTAATTTTTTTCCATGCTATGCACTACATACACCTATATAATACAGATACAAAATACACATATGTATAGATGTGTATATACATACATAAGTTTTCAAATCACATTTCCAGTTGAGTATATTGTTGCTTGGTATATTACTACTTAAAATGTAATTTGGTAATAAATCTGTATTTATTTGAACTTCGGATTTTTCAGCTTTCTCTTACTAAAGTGTGTGAGATGTTTAGGTTTTGTTTTATTGAGTATTCTTGTGGTTTTATTCCTCAAGAGCAGAATGTCACATTCACTTTCATGTCTTTTATCAGAAGAGATACACTGCTATGGGTAAAAAAATGTTAGTCAAGCACACAAATGATAGAGAAAAGTAGAAGACTTTAAAACATTGAGCTTAAAAAGACGCACAAAAGATGGTAGGAGATGACACATAGGGGGACACAGCATATAGTCAGGATAAAAGCATAGGGGAAGTTATTTCTTCACTGCTCAGCATTTTTCCCTTGGTGTCATACTTCCACTGTTCCTGAGGTAAATAGTGGCTTAGACACTTCAGCAGGTGATCCAATTTTACCCTACACTGGTAGTCTGTATTGGATTTAGGGCCTTCAAGTGAAGTCTATAACAGCTCTGAAAACAAGTCATTGGGGTATCAGGAAACCAGCCCCATCTAAAAAACAGTTGTATCTAGCAATGGTCTCTGCCTGCAAACTGTCTGCAAAGGTGTTTGTGCAAAAGTTTGGGGCTTGTAGTTTGATGGAAATATTATACATCTAATAAAATCAGACACCTAACATTTTTATGAATTCACTACTGCCATTTTCTACTTATGTTCCTCACACCCACCCCTTTATTTTGTGTCCCCTTCGTTACTCTGAAGTACAGTTTAACATTAGTGAAAATGGGCAAACAGCTGTCCAAAGTCTAATGAGGGTGTCTTTTTCTCAGCATGTTTCCCATTGTCCTGGGCAGTCTTCCACTCTGAGGAGGTGGTCTCAGAGCATCTTTGAGGTGCTACTTGCCAAAGGCTGGTCCTGCTATTCCATCTCCCTTTATGTCTGCTTTTGCATGCCTCTACTGTAGGTATTCCCATCAGGGCTTTCACACTGCTGCTGAAAAGACCCCTGTCCTTCTTCAGTTCAGTTTTTCCCTGCTGAGATTAGTTTCCATCTCTTTGCTTGAACCCCATCTTCACCTCTTTGTGCTCTTCATGCTCTTGCAGTTCCCTCTTTTCCCCACAGCCCTCAATGGTGGGGCCTGGGATTCATCCATTCTCCCAAGAAGCTAAGTGAATTTCATCACCAGAGGGCTGTTGGGCTGAAGGTCCTTAAACCACAAGCTAGCTTACAGCAGTAGACTTTGTGAAACCCAGAAGATTAATGATCCATCAAGCTTTACTGTTAGCTGACTGTGAAGCCAGTCAAACCTCAGTACTCTTCAGCTGCTCTCTATTTTTAAAAGAATTATAGCACTGTGCCAGCTCAGCTACAGCTAAGATGGTGAACTGCTGTCTGTTTTAAAGGTCAACTACTCTAAGATGAAACCCACGTGGTAATTCAGATTGTCTTGAAATTTGCTGTTTCTCTGGTCACGCAGTGTAAGGCAATTACTGAGATTTGGGCTCTCTGAAGATTGCAGCCTGCTCAGAACGTGGTCTCTGCAACCCCCCCACCTCCTCTCTCTTTGTGTGCATGGTGGGGCGTAAAACTGCTGTTTGGTTTCTCCTCAAGAGGATATGAGTTACTCTAGATTTACCTAGTGTTTTTTAGCAGAAGCAGCATTGTGTTAAATGTAATTAAGGATGAAATTCGTAACACCAAATCAGGACGAGATAAAGAGTGGACTGGGAGACTCGAATGGATGTATGTAGCAAAATTAAGTCAACCTAAGGGTTTGTTGGCAGCATCTTGCTGAAGACCTGAGCATCTCCAGTCAACTTAGTGTAATCACAAAATCTCAGCTGCGTTTGCGTTTTGTGAATTTAAACCTTACATTGACAACTTTCTGTTAATGTGTGTAGTGAACTGCCCCAGCTGACACCATTGCCTTTGGTCGGAGAGCAATACTTCAACATATTCTAGAAACCACGGGCTCATCCTGAGTATGATAGAAGGCAACAGGCCCTGCCAGTGACTCCACACCTCAGCACTCCAGGTATTTCATGTGGCTCATGACTTTCGTATTGTGTATGACACAAACACCACAGAAGCAGTAGCCCAATATTACTCCATGGTTTCTGGCTCAGCAAAGAAAGAGATCACTCCAAGCATGACTAATACAGCTCGTCTAACTAGTTCCATGCTACTTTCCATTCTTGCTCCCAAAAGCTTTTCTTTTAATGTGACAAATAAGTGGAAGGCAGGAGGTGTGGCTCATTGAAATTCTGTTTCATGTCTTTCTCATGTCTAATTAGGCCAACTAACATCATGTTTTTTTCTTTCATCAGCTGAGGAACCTCTTGTCCCACAATACTGACAAGTAAAAGGAAGATATCTTTTTTCTATTGCTATCTTTCTCATAAGGGTAGATAAAAGAAACAGTATTCATTTTAATGCATTCCTTAATCTAAGAAGGGACTTCAAAGAGACTGTACCCGTTACTCATATAAAAATCAGATAATAGTATTAATTGGGTACGTCTCACCTTGCAGCTGCTGTAACATCATAATAAAGTTGGGAGAGGACTGTAAAATGGTAAACGTTAGTCTCAAATGCAAAACACCAGTTAGTCTGGTTATCACAGCTCTTTCTCTTCTGATCATGATCATATCTTTTTTTTTTTTTTTTTCATGTTTTCTTGCATGTGAACTGCAATAGTAGCAAAAATAAAATGACAGCTAAATTGTAGAAGAAAAGCCACAGATGCAAGTCATCCAGAAGAAGACACAGCATAATTGAATGTTCTTGTGCTGATGAAGGCAACCCAAACTCATTTGCAATGAAGCAGACAGCTTAGTGAGAGGTGGTGAGAGGTCCCCTGTGTTGTGTGGATAGCTTGGTGCAAGACAAATTGTACAAGAACAACTGACCACATGAAGGGAAAGTAATTTGGGGCTTGGTGACAGCTGTTACCATCACTTTATCTGGCAATATGTCTTGCCTTATTAGCTCTATTTACCCTTAAAAAAGGCAAAAAAGAGACTTTCCCTGCACAAACGAAAGAGTTGCCTTCTGGAACCTCAACTCAAGTTATAACACTGATTAAAAAAAAAAAAAACCAACCTATAATGTTTTTTTCTTTCCTTTCAAACAGTGCTGTACTTCAGGATTTGAGTTATATTGATGTTTGGGTAATTGTCAGCTTTCAAGTAAATCATTCATATTGACTTGTGATGAAACGTTACAATGTGTGGAAAAAACATTGTGATTTTTCTTTTTGTTTTGATATTTTTTTCGTTTTTACAGTCATGATAGTCTATGACCTTAGTAGTCTGCACCTTAATTATGCTCTGGGAAAAAGGACTTAATTTTCTTCTTCTACAGATATTACTTGTAAATTTCACTGGATGTCTCCTGAATTGTATGCTCATAAAAACATTAATTACTTGTTCATCTTTTTTGTTGTCATTGACGTACCTTTTTTCCCCCTCAGTCCTTTGTCTTCTAGCCTCAAGGAATCCTAATCTATGTATCCTTCCCTACTCCAGGAGCCATTCTGCAACACTGTTCAGCCATGACACCCTTTGCTGTGTTCAAGTTCTGCAATACTCCTCTGAAATTACTATCTCTGATAATATCTGATATTATCTTCTGATATTTTTGAGATTACATTACTAGATTTTGTAATTAGATGAAGCTGCACAAAAGATCTATATGGTGGCAGAAGGGTATTTTCTGTCTGTTCTTGATTTCTCCCCTGATACTTCATGTTCTATTTGCCTTTTTGATTGCTGCTAAGTATTGATCTTATGTTTACATAGAACTATGCCAAATGTCTCTAGGCTTCTTTCTGAGAGATAATGGGTAACTTAAAACTTATAACCACGTAAGTATAACATTCAGAGAGTCCTCTCTTCTCATGCATAATGCTTTGCATTTACTGGTGCTGAATTTTACCCATCATTTTATTATTAGTAAATCCACTTGAGATGGTGATATCCGTCTTCAGCTCTTCTCAGGTACTTTCTTCTCTGATCCCTCTGAAGAAATTTTATTACCAGTAGGCTTCACCATCCAACCTTGCTTTTCTATTTCCTCTTCCAGATCATAAGAATATGTTAAATGGCAAAAACTTGGCACAGATCTTTGTTCAATTCCTGGGATGGCCTCTCCTCCTTCTGAAAAAAAGCCCTGTTTTCCTATCTTTGGTTTTTTAACTTCTATGTTGTTATCGTGCATGAGATGATTTTCCTTTCCATCTTTTTCTTAGTGTTTTGTAGGGGATTCTGACAAGGTTTTTGTTAACTTATTATTTGAAATCAACCCCCCAACATTTTCATATTTGTGAATTTCCTCTGGGAAGTCTAATAGAACTGGGATACATGAGCTTCTTTCTCAAAAGCCCTGTTAATTTTTTCTTAGTGTTAGTTAATGTTTTCCTTAATGAAGGATGAAGTATTCTAATTAGAGAGTATTAAATTTGTAGGTGACATCAAGCTATGAGAGATGGCAGATTTGTAGAAAGAGATCAGTATTTAAATAATCTCAAAAATAAAAGTAGTATATGCAATTTAAGGCACAGATTAAGAACAAATTCAGACCACCAAACTTCGGCAAGATGAAATGATTCCAGTAAATAATAAAGAAACTCTAATCAACAGCTCTTTAGAGGAAAAAAAAACCCTGTGAACTGCAGGGGGTCTCAGCCTGAACATAGGTCAACTGAATCAGATGTTGTGAGAATGGAAACCACCACATGAGATATCACAGCTGCATTAAAAATTCACCTGTTTTGTCCACACTGATGATGCACCACTTGAATACAGGAGGAGGAAAAGGAGGAGAAAATGGAGGGAGAGGATAATGATTAATATGAAAAGGAGGAGGAAAGGATGAGAAATATGAAGATAAGGAGGAACACCAGGAGAAATAAGAGGAAGAAGAGGAGGTCGGAAAACAGAATTAAGAGGAGGAGGAACAATGAGAAGAGGAAGAGGTGGAGGAAAAGAAGAAGGAGAATAAAAAAACAGAAGAAGGAGGAAGAGAACAAACAGGATTAAGAAGAGGAGTAATAAGAGGAGGAACATAATGAAACAGAAACATTAGAAGGATGTTTTTTCTCTTCTACCCCCACCTCCTTCACAGGCTCAACTTCACTCCTGACTTCTATCTCTTCCCCAATCACATGGTGCAAGAGGACAGGGAATTGAATTGCAATCAGTCCATAACAGTTCCTCTCTGCCACTCCTTCCTCCTCACCCTTTTCACCTGTCCCAATGTGGGGTCCATCCCCCAGGGTACTGTCCTTCATAAACATCTACATTGTGGGTTCTCTCCGTGGGCTGCAGTTCTTCAAGAACTACTTGCACATGGGTCCTTTCCATGGTGTACAGTGCTTCAGTAGCAGACTGCTCCAACATTGGTCCTGCCAAGAGGTGCACTTGAACAGGCTTTCCAAAAACTGCAGGTTTTTTCCAATGGCTTATCTGAGAAGGTCTTACTTGAGAGTCTTTCCTGTTACACTGTTTAAAAGTAGGTTGGAAAACCCCCTGTTAGTAGTATGAATATGTCTAATCCTGTCTTGGGACAAAAAGGTGAATTATATAATCTCTTGGCACCCCTTCTTGGATCTGTTGTTCAGAATTACACCTTGAATACAAGCCTAGATGAAGAGACTCTGTTCCAGTGTTGTATTTCCTCTAAACACAATCATTTAGGATGTCTAGAACTTTCAACCTTTTATTGTAGTCTGAGATTATTCAGTCAAACTGGCAGTAATTGAAGTCTCTTCTTGTTATTGTGTTTCCTGCTCCTGTAGACTGTGCAATATTTTAAGGTCATTGCCTTAAGGCTCTACAAAAGGAATGTAAGCCTGAATTCAATGTTGAGCTGACTCACACAAGTAACCCAAAAGTTAAAAAAGACTTGACTCTTCAGGGCAGAAGGAAGAATCTTCCTGCTTCCCTGAAGTCCCCCTGTCTAACAGATATGATGCTCTGGGGGTGGAGAATTAAGAGCACATAAGTAAAGGATAGGATCCAGGAGAAGCCCACCTTGCAAAGTCCATTCCACCACCCACCTGCATGAGAACCAGTGCCACCAGACAAGTGTGTAAATTATCAGTAAATGGAAATGCCTCACTAAGGGGCACCAATTCGCCCATTTGCTACCCAGACAGCTCCACTAGAGAAGTTCCTGCCTTCCAGGAGCTCGCATTTTGATATCACTGAGAAGCTGCCAAGCCTTGTGAACCCTACAGATCACCATCCACTCCTACTGTTCCATGTAGGCTCCAGTGAGTCATTATTAGGAAAGTACTGTGATCTTCCTTTCTTCACTTCAGGAAAATTCCCATTTAAAATATCTCCAAACATCTCCATCAGAGATCTTATCTGTGAAAGGAGCACGGTAAATGTGGGACTCCTCACACTTAAACACTTACTCCTTTGTGGCACCCTTCTTTTCTGCTCAGAAATGCACAGGGAGGAAAGCACTGAAGAGGTGACCCAGGGAATATGTTTTATATCCCTGAAGTATTGGTCTGCCTGGTAGAAAGTGCTAGAGACACAATTTCACAAGACACAAGAAGGCGTCTGATCCAGCAACCCCCACGCCTTCCCTCAAGCCATCCTGTTTGGCTCGTGGAAGCCAAAATAAGCCAGCATTACTTGTCTTGATTTGGTCTACAAGGCCAAGGGAAGGCAAAGGATTCAAAGGTGGAAGAATACACTGCTGTGGTTGTGTCCTGGTAGAGAGGTCTGACTAGCATACAAAATCCACTTTGCACATGGCCTCATTTTACCTCCAGATCTGACACACAAAGAGAGGACAAAGGCTGTGTCCCCCAGGCACCTGTCCTCACCAGCTCTTAGTTGTCCTAGCCCTGAGCGGTACTTTTTGTTAGTTTATAGGTGGGAGGGTGACTTCTGCTGAGCTGCTCGCTGCTCTGGCTGCGTGCAGTCCTTATATTTCCTGGTCAAATGGAAAACAGGCCAGCCTTCTACCACTAACACAGCACTCTCTCTTCTCAGTGCATAAGTATAATAGACTGGAAACTACTTAAGTTTGCAATTATGTCTGAGCCAGATGCTCCTCATTTCCCCGTTGCTGTTGCCTGCTGCTCGTCTTGTGGCTGCTGCTTTGTGAGCTCTAATCTCCGGCAGCTCAGAGGGAAAGGGTGTGCATGGCTTGAGAATGAGCATTGTGTTTTGCTACTTTTAAATATAACTGACAGGCTGAAGCACATTACTTCTACTAACATAATTAGAATGATGAACTGCCACATCTGATGCATGCATCCTTAATCAAATCCTTCCCTTGCTCATCTCTCCTCCTGTCTGTGTTCACTTGTCTTCAGAAATCACTGAGTCCCTTGCCACTGCTTTTCAAACTATGCAGACTGTCTGTAGGAACTTGTTCTTCAAAGCCTTTAATACTAACATTAAAGGAGAGCTAACTAATAAACAGACATATACAGTTGAAAGGGAATTCCTCTCTTTTGAGTATTCACACACATCAATGCATTCTCCTGTGGAAAATATTTAAATATTTTCCTGTGAGGAAGACAAATTCATTGTCGCTGTGATGTTGTCAAGTGAAGTAAAACTTTTATCCAGAGAACTTCCCTCCTCTAAATTCTATGTCACTCTTCTATAGCATCTTCCATTCAAGAATCTCAGAGAAGTTTACAGATAGCAGTAATTTCCCAGCACTGTCGAAAGATGAAATAGATTCAGCCTTACACTACAGGTGATGAATGCAGGAGAAATAATTTACCAGGTATTCAATAACAGCGATTATATGGCAGGACTTAGTAAATACTTGGGAGGGGCAAGAACCTCTCACTGTCCTCCATCCATCTGAATGGATGGTCCAGGACCAGCTTTCTGTATCTGCACAATCAGTTTGACAATGCAGGAAAAAATTTAAAAAACCCTCGCTGAGTTGTGCATTTTTCAGATTCCGCAGGATAAAGAAGCTTCCAAGATGTATCATAGCTTGAAACATGCAGTGCTGCTAAGCTTTAAATAAAGTATAGGGATGGCAGAAGAAAGGCTTGGGTGTGAAAAGACATCAGTAATATCCTTTATAATAATTTAAATAAAATTACTTGGCTACTGCTGAGCAGCAGCATAAAGAATCCTTGTGGCCACCTTCTCCATGAACAGGTTGCAGGCTGAGAAGCATGAAAGTAAATGCTGAAAGTTTGGGAAAGGACCTTACAAAATAATCTGTAATGAAACATCCACTGAACTATGTTAAAGTCCTCTGTGATTAATTTCAGAGTCTGCTTTGACTGCTATAGCTTGCTCTTTAGTGTTAAAGGAATATTTCTCTTGCACTCTCCCAAATAATTGCAATAAGTGTTTGCAGTTTGACAGGCATCATTTCATCCCTGTTGTGAAATCCAACAAACAGAGATATCTTTGCACACGGCAGAGAAAAGGAGAGGGAGACAAGTGCTTGCTGGACTAAGCAGAAGCTTGAGAAAACTTGTATTCAGCTTTCTTTCTGGCTGCTTGGTGATAGCCAGGACTGAAGCAAGCAAGAAACCCTGAGTCCTCTTCTTCTTTGTACATGCCAGTCACTAATGTAGCCATCTGATTACTCAGCCCTATTGCATTGCAGCCAAATTTTCTCTAAAATATCCAATTTCAACCACCACAGTGGTCTCTGGCCCATCCAGGTCTCTGAAGTCTGAAAACCACCACTTCTGTGGGAAATTGATCAAAAGTCAAGGCTGGCTGAACTGCTGAAGACAAAGACAGTGCTCACCCTGCCCTCCCAAAATTTTTTGTTTTTCTCCTGCTAGGTCTCTTGCCTTGCTTTGCATCTCTAAGACCCTTGTTGCTTTATATAATGACCACCATTTTTAAATTTTAGGTGGGTTAAAAAGCTCTTCTTCAAGTAACATACAGGTTCAAAACATTTCCATAAAGTCTTATGGGAAGATTTTAAGGTTTAATAAACTTCAAAACTGGGTGTGAACCTGAACAGCACCTTCTGACTGAAAGATGTGAACAATAGGTCTCCTAACGTGTTTTGTGTTGATGTGAGATCCTCTGAGAAATCACAGCACTGAATGGAAACACTTTAAAATTTGTTTACTCTCATGTTTGTTTACCTTCATACATATAGGGCTAGAAATTAATTTGTGATTCACAGGGGAATTTCCCTTCAAAATCAATCAAAGATGGAAATATTTGCCAGAGGCTGGAGTGGAGTCTTCTCTGAACGAAATATTGTACAGAACTGAGGAAAAAAATATGCAAACAAATAGATGATACCTATTGAACTGTGAACATTTTTGACAAGCAAATATAGAATTAAAAGGTCTTGACAATGTGAAATCAGGATGGGAAAAGGAAGTTTAGACTTATGTTTATATTGAGACTTTGATGTAAGGTTAATGAATCCATTTTAAATATTATTGGGGAAAAAGAAAGAAGCTTCCTTCAGTACCAGTAGCAAAATTAAACAGGAAACGTGTATTATGCAAAGATGGTGAAACACAGCACAAAACTCCACTGAAACAATTATATTACCTTTCTTTTTCCTTTTTCAATATTTACTGAAATACATTTGCTGCACTTTAGGAACTACAACTTTCAGTGACATAAAACAGTCAGATCCAGGAATCCTTAACTGATGCTTCCAGATAATGGGAAGTTTTAATAGGTTTCAGTCACAGCTGAATGTTGCCACCCATTATTATGAATATTCTTATCTAAAAGATCTTTGAGCAATGGGAACTAGATTGGAATTACAGGATGCTGCTGGCCTGTTGCTGTAGTGACTGCCTGGGCTGGATTTCTATATACATGTGGGAAATCTTTGACCTCAGTGTCCCAGAGGTCTCCTCTTTCTCTTATCAGGATGAAGACATTTTAAAACCATAGAATAGGTGGTATGAAAGCTTTATCAGGATAAGCCTAAGATTCCTGCATGCCTCAGCAACGGTGATGTTCAACAAATAACTCCAAAATTACAGTTAATAAACTCTTGATGGTATATTATAGGAGTAAGTGATAAAGAGGAGACAGAGAGAGGGCCAGATGACATCTATATATATATAGAATCTATATATATACATATATATACATATATATATGTAGATGACATATATATTCTAAATATTTAATATGGTAACTGCTTGCTTGGAATATATTTATTTGATTTAATGGAAAACAAGTTTCCTTTTTTTTTTTTTTCCCTACATATTATTATTGACATTCTTTATAATTACTTAGATAGTAAAATATCATTTTGAAGAAAAAATAGACTAATGAATGCAAATATTTTGTACAGTTTCCAGAGACACTTGATCTCCCTGATCAGTACCAACATTATTAGATTTTTGAACCTAAAACGTTTATTTTTAGGTAACCTCACAAAATACAAAGGTAATAATGTTATAACAGCATTTGCTATTGTATTCTAGTAGTCTTTCTTTTCTGAGGTTATAAAAGCAGTCAGTCAGCTAGGTTTTACGTACTGTAATATGCAATGTAAGCATGAGCACAGCTGAGGGGATCTACAGTCTCGCTGATGTGAATGATTTTGTTCTTGCAGCTTATGGAGGGACTGGGATGTGTCAGTGAAATGGGCTAACCTGGAGTGAGCCAGCTGATGGAGGTCAGGCTGTGGAGGGAGCCTCTCAAAGGGCACAGATTTAGCTCACCTGCGACTTCAGTCACCAAGGTGATTTTTTCAATGGTAATATAATCTTCATTTAGGGAACACTGGCTTACTTCTTTTAAGTCTAGAAAGTGATAGATTTTTTTTTACCTTTTCTACTTTCAGTGTAGATGGCATTCCTTACAATGACATCATGCCCACAACACTAAGCTTTTTTTTTTTTCTAACATTTTTCAATACTCTGACTACCTGTGTTTCCCTTTTTCCTACAGTTTGTCCAAGACCCCAAGAAAGAATCTTAAAAAAAAAAAAAAGGTTTGAGATGCAACAGTTTTGCCTACACATTATTATTATGATTATTATTATTATTATTGTAATTTTTTTTGCATTGCAGCGATACATGACATATATATAATCAATGACCAGCCCTTTCCTCCACACATGTATGTATGTCTTTTTATGCACCCCCTCCCCTCAAACCCCCATTTTTTTTCCTTTCTAAAGAAAGCAGAATTTTATTACGACTTAGCCTACTGTACAACCTGGGATTATAAAAGCCTATTGCTGTAATTCGAGTCAATCAAAAACCATCTATTGAATTAAGTAAGACCAGGACCAGGCTCTAATAGAATTTTCTGCAGAGGTGCAAATGGCACAGTCCAGACAATGGCCAAAGGGGCTCATTGTTATGAGAAGTGCTTCTAGAATAGAAACAGATACCGGTCCTTAATGACTATGCAACAAACACACACCCCAAAGAGCTGCTTACCTTTTCTGGTGGCATTGAGGTGCTGGCAAAATACTGTGCTGGTGACAGTAATGCATCAACCAGGTTAGGAAAAGGGTATGAACTTGTCAGCTACCAGACTGCTACGTGCCTTTCCCACCTGCTTTTATTCTCTAATGTGTTAGATTGTAAGAAATGCTTGTGAGCCACACTTTTTTTTTTTGCTTCTTGAAAGGTAGGTGATCTGAGAAACAGTGTTAGAGTTGATCTAACACAGTTTGGCCTACCAGAACTGAGCCTGCTGGTGCTTTTTGCAGCATGAGGATAACATATGCATAAATAGGACTCTGGCTATTTCTGAGTTTTCAGAACAGAGGGACAAGACAATAGGAAAATAACAATAGCACTAATGACAATAATGTAGACTCTCATGAAATAAAGCCTGGCACACAATCTCCTCTGTGGACATGCTTTTTCTTCTCTTAGCTTACCATAGCTCTGTTGATTATGAACTGCATGAGTTGATGGCTTTTTCTTTTACAATACAACTGAAGGAGTTGTGAGCAGCATTTTTAATCTTTACAATAATGCAAATATAATAGCATTATTCTTTTGTCCAAAATGATCCAATAGTTAATTTTATTATAATCCATATTGAATCGTAGTTTGTTTCCACACCACTATTTCTACAAGCTATTCCACCAAGAATAGGTTGCAGAAGAGTATGCTCAGAGACAGTAATTCTGACCTGAGGTTTCATGAGTGTTGTTGCTGAATCAATTTTTTAAAAAATCATAGAATACCCTCATTTGGAAGGGTCCAATGAGGAACATCAAGTCCAACTCCTGACTTCACACTGTGCAGCCTAAAAGTTAAACCATGTATTAAAGAGCATTGCCCAAACGCTTTGTGAACACTGGCAGGGCTTGGGGTTATCAGCTTTTCGCTGCCAGGGCACACTGTAGACTCAACATTGTGATAACTGTTAACTAAAACCCCCAGATCTCTTTCTGCAAGGCTGCACTCCAAGTTCTTGTCCCCCAGTCTGCACATACATTCAGGAATATGCTGTCCCAGGTGGTAGAATCTGACATTTGTTCTTGTCAAATTTCATATGGTTGGTGACTTCCCAGGGCTCAGATCTATTGGTGTCTCTCTCAGTAAGGCCTCTCTACCCTTGAGGGAATTGATGTCTCCTCCTGATTTAGTATTGTTGTCAAACTTAGTGTGCACTTGGCTTCTGAGTCCAGGTAACTAGTAAAACCACAGAAGCCCTACACTGAACCCTGAGGAATACCATTGGCGGCTGGCCACCAGCCAAATGTTACCCCATTTGACTATAAATCATTGAACCCCCAGCCAATTGTTTGCTTATTTTCTATGGTCATACTGTGCATGTGTCCAGCTGAATGGAAGTCAATTTGTCCAGAAGGATACTAGGAGAGCCAGTATCAAGAGCTTTGCTAAAAATAATATTAAAAAAGGCACATCCACTGTGTTCCCTTTGCCCACTATGCAGTAACCTTGTCATCAAAGGATATTGAATTAGCAAGGCATGACTCTCCCTTCATGAACCCATGTTGTCTTTGGATTATTTTGGTTCTAGTAGAATAGTACAACATAAGCTTCTGTAGTATTGGTCGATGTTTTATATTATGGAAGGAACCCTTATGGCCACATAAAGTGAACCTTTCCAGCTGAAAGTAAGGCTGTAATCAAATTCACTTAGCATCATTATTCCTTCACATTTTTGCCTCTTCTACTTCAGCTTGAGTCCAATTACTGCTTCATGCTTTCATAAGAGTTTAAAATGTAAGAATAATTACTGTGATATTACTCTTCTATCTTAGAGTGTTTTTAATCAATGATTGCTTATAAACGACAGTGGAAAACTGGGAGAAATCCTCAATCTCCTTAAACTGTGAATGTGTCACTGTGTTTTTGGTAGCAGGCTGTGTATGGTCAGTGATTGGCAGGTATATTCAGCTAGATTCATCTAACTTTATATACTGTCTCGAGAACAGGATGACAAGACGGAATATGTTCTTTTCATACCAGGACATAAAATCAGCAAGTCACCACTACTGCTTTGGAAACTTGAAAAGACATCTAAATACAGAACTTAAACAAAACCTTTTGCTTGTATTGCTGTGTTTTGATGGTCCTTGAAATAAGAAACAAGTCCTAACCTTCCACCAGTCTCCTATAGACGGGATGTTGACTTTTGAGAGCAGAAATCAATCTTGTTTGTTAAAGGAGAACAGAGGTTTCAATTCTGTATTAAATGATCTCCACGGATTTTAAGTCTAACTCTGTGAAAATTGTGCTCTACTATATCAGTCTAGCTCTACCTTAATGATATAATAGTACTTATTCCTGGTAATTTTAAATTCAAGAGCTCTACTAAATCAACAAAATGGAAAACTGAAAAATGTTGCAATGCCAGCAAAGTAAAAATACCTCATTAAAATCTTTGTTGTCTCTTTCCAGCTTGGCATGCTTTTTAAAAATAGATTAATGAGATATTTCTTCAAATGCCTGTTTGTGCCTGGGTAGAAGGGTGTCAAATTAGTACATTTGGTAAAATTTGTGTAATTGAAAATGCTGATAAAAGGAGTTAGCATTTTCTGTGTTAATGAGTATTTGAAACTTCATTATTTTTTTTGTGTTTAAAAGGTGTGCAGGTACTACAAATTCTCTTTCCTGACACAGAAGATGTCTCTCTAAAATATGTTTTTGATGTGAAACCGTCTCTGTCTAGCCTAAACACACTCCCCTTGCTAAAGGAAACTAGCAGTATCAAAGCAGCCAGGAGTCTTACTAGGACTGGGCAGATTCATTAGTGAAGAAGGAGATACAGAATAAATGCTGGTGTCCTGGTAGAAATGTTCAGGCCAGGTCTGCCAACTTGGTAGCTGGATGCCTTCACACAACTGGCCTGAAGACCCTAAATTTTACCTATCAGAGGACTGGTAAGATTCCCATTTCAAATGACTGAGAAATAACACCAGGCAGGAGTAGTTCATATTTACTTGTATTTACAAAGTGGTGAACGCTGCAGCTAGCATCCAGTTACAGAGATTGGGATTGATAATTAGGAAATCCAGCAGGAGCTGGGGGAGGAATGGTTGTTTCCCTTTCAGCATGCCAGAAAATCCTTTAAGTGTCCTTCTGTTGCTTCAGGTGAGTTCAGCTGTACTGGGAAGCAAGATTAGTGAATACAATTGTGGGCCAAACTTTCCCCAGTCTTACAAAAAACCACAAAAGTTTGCTTAACACAGGAATCACAGAATAACAAAATGGTTGCCCACAACTCTGTCAAGAGCTTTTTGTAATATCTCCAAGGATGGAGACTCCACTACCACTCTGGACAACCTGTGCCAGTGCTTACTCACCCTACTAGGAAAAATGTGTTTCCTGATGATCAGAGAGAACGTCCTGTGTTTCAGTCTGTGCCCATTGCCTCTGCTCCTGTCATCAGGCACCAATGGAACAAGCCTGGCTCTGTCCTCTTTGCACTCTTCCTGCATGTATTTACATACATTGATGAGATCTCCCTCAGCCTTCTCTTCTCCAGGCTGAACATACCCAGCTCTCTCAGCCTTTCCTTGTATGAGAGATGCTCCAATCCCTTCATCATCTTGATGGCCCTTCTCTGGACTCTCTCCAATATGCTCATGTCTCCCTTGTATGAGGGAACCCAACACTGGACCCAGCACTCAAGATGTGGCCTCACCAGTGCTGAGCAGAAGAAATGGATCACCTCCCCTGATCTATTGGCCATGTTCCAGGACACCATTGTAACCCAGGACACCATTGGTCTTCTTTGCTGCAAGAGCATGTTGCTGGCTCATTTGCAACTTGGTGTCCACCAGGATACCCAGGACCTTTTCTGCAAATCTACTTTCAGCTGGGGATCTGGGGTTGTTCCTCCTCAGGTGCAGGACTTTGCATTTCCCCTTGTTAAACTGTATAAAGTTCTTGTCAGCCCATTTCTCCAGTCTGCCCCTGTCCCTCTGGATGGCAGCATGACCCTCTGACATATCAAACCCTCCTCCCAGTTTGGTGTCATCAGCAAAGGGTTGTTGAGGGTACACCTGCCCCATCCAGTTCATTAATGAAGATGATCCATCCTTCCTTCCTTCCTTCCATCTTCCTTCCTTCCTTCCTTCCTTCCTTCCTTCCTTCCTTCCTTCCTTCCTTCCTTCCTTCCTTCCTTTGAGGAAGAGCATGGGGAGGGAACTGGACATATTTGACCAACAGTCAGTGCCTCTGGAGCAAGGGGTGGTATTAGATAAGGATGAAGAATACCCACTCTGAACTCTGTTCTCGATACTTGTTCAAAATGAAATTGTAATTTTGACCTGGGTGAATGAATATCATAATGATAAAAGAGAAGCCTTCACAAAGAATAACATATGCTTTGCAGAAAATGTTTTGAAAGGGGTAACACCAGGACTGTGCTGGGCGGAGGGCCACTCAATCTCTGTATCTTGAACTAATCATGCTTTAACAAGTATTATTTAACTTGTGCTATAGGCTTGTTTTTAATTATGGTATGCAATGCTGCATAAAAATTAATTTATTTCTTCAATTTGTATCCCCTCGGTGCTCCTTCAAAAATAGTGGCTTGTGTCATTGCCAATTGTAGAGCCTGTTTAAATATGGCAAGGCTAAAGCCAGGACACCTGCTCTTGTCAAGGGAAGACAGTCAAGGCATCAGTCCAAAGTCTTCTCTTTGTCAATTGTGAAGTCAATTATAACGCTCTTCCCATTGCCACAGCAGTCGTGAGAAACAGATTTCTTTTTATGCAAAGTTGTTATTATGCTGGAAATAATTTCCCCTCTTGTTTCTTTGGCCATTATATTCATCAAAGCAAGTTCTCCCCATTATTTTCAGACAATTATTCCTGAAGCCTTTTTAATTACAACAAGCAATAGCATCTCATCACTTCGTTATGCTATTTTCTGTGTCAGGCGTTGGCTGAATATAGTCTGGGATCTGCACCATGATTGATTAACCTGTGTTGCAACCGAGACAGAGATAGCATCCTCGCTCTGCAACACAAAGTTCCTCAAGTGACAGAAAGTGATAGGGACTTTAAAGCTTTGTTGCTGAAATAGAGTCCCTGGCGTGTTGCCTGTTTCTTATCTTTTGGAAGGAGCATCACAAAAGCCTTCCAGATTTTCTGATCATCTGTACAGTGATTACATTTTTAATCATAAATAAATAAGTAAAATGTGTTCAGCACCAAAGAATTTTCCTTTAATTCAGACCAAAATTTGTAAAGTATGTATGTATGTATGAAACAGATTGTGTGACTATCAGCATTAGTAATATTTGAGTAAGACAAATTATATCCAATTACTCATCCATATTATATTTTCTGTTTTTCTCAAAAGCCCAAAGGCTGCAGATTTCTTTGCATTTTTGCCTACAGGAATAATAAGTGATACTTTGTGAGATGCTTTGGGACACTATTAATAATGCTTTTATCTCTGCACACAGCAGACCTATAGGACAAATGTATTAAGATTAGAACGTTATACGGTTGGATTTGAAGCCTGACTTATGCAGATAAGCGATCCAGCATAAGAATATGTGTTGTGTCCATTTCTACACATAACAGGACACAGATTTATAAATTTAAAAACTGCATAATTTTAGCTTTAAATGCATCTCTTTGAAGCTATTTTTGGAAGCTTTTTCCGTTAAGATTTGGTAGATTTCCAGTAGCTACTGTGCAGAACTCCTGCTCTGCTTGTTGTTTGATTTAAACACATGAACATATTGACAAGAATGGATTACTTCCTAAAAATTAACTGCTTACCTTGCTCAGACTCTGTGTTGTATTTTCTGAAGTCTAATTTTTCATAGCCCATTCTGGGATTTCCCAACTTGTTCTGTATGTAGGTGGTATTCTTAAGAGCAAGGAAAACATTCTTACTGTTTCCAAAAAACAAGCAGTGAGACTCTTTGGGCCTACTAGATAGAAAGCATAGAGGTTTACAATGGTTATTGTGTCCACAAATTCACCTCTGCTGGATAACATGTCCAATGGAATTGAATATAATTTTACTGCTGAGTTATCTACCACAAAGCAGGATCAACTTCACTAATTTAGTAATTGGGATCTAATTTAGTAATTCAGTAATTCTTCAGATTCATTCTAAAATGAATTTATAAAGAATCCTTTTGATTTCATCCTAACAATGGTATCATAATAAGTAAAAGTAAAGCTTTCAGTATGAAAGGCTGAATTGGTTCATGCAGCCTGGAAATAAAATTTTCCAAGCAGCTGCTGGTGTCATTCGTACATGATATTGGCACTCCACTGTCTCCTGTGAGCTGTGTGCTCCATTATTTTACAAAGAGCCCAATCTTTTGTGGTTGCGTAGACCTTTGATTTCTTCCTTGCTTTCACATTTCTCACTCCCGCCCTCCCCAAACTATTGAAGAGAGGTGGACCCTCTCTGACTGCCTTCCACAGTCATAGCACCTGTGAGAGAAGTGGGAGGAACCTTACAGGATTTTGGCATAAAGGGTCAAGGAGTGAACATTATCTGAATGCTGAGGGGAGGTTGGCAGAGCAAATGTGGTAACTAAATACTTTTATTTACTGGACTGGCATAATCCTCTGGGTTTGGAAATGACAGACGGATATTGGTGAAGTGGGATCCACTGCCAGCCTCCCAGACTCCTCTCCATGCAAACACTGCCCCAGCCTGCCTTATAGCCTATACATTCTGATTTGTTTGGGTTTTCATTAAGGACAGGAGATTAACTAAAGCCTCCGTGGGACAGTTGTTACTCTTGGAGGTGCCTGCATTAAGGGCATCTTGGGGATAGTGCTCTGCAGCAATGTTTTGGAAGAGCCTCATCTGTACAGCATAATAATGGCCACACAGTCACAGTGACCTGTTCTCTCATGCTGCTGTGGGCAACAAATGCTTATTGACAGTGGACAAGAGAAGAGCTATGGACATCATCTTCCTGAACTTCAGTAAGGCTGTTAATATGGTCTCCTACAATATTTTTGCCTCTAAATTGGAGAGATATGTGTTTTATGGAGAAGGAATTGGCTGATGGCTGCATCCAAAGGGTTACAGGCAACGGCTCAATATCCAAGTGGAAACTGGTAATGAATGGTGCCCCTGAAGGGTCCAAACTGGGAACAATCCTATTCAATATCTTAATCAGTGACAAAGACAGTGGGATTGGGTGCACCCTCAACAAGTTTGCAGATGTGACATGGCTGAGTGGTGTAGCTGGTTTGCTAAAGGGAAGGGATGCCATCTGTTCTGGTTTTGGCTGGGACAGAGTTAATTTTCTTAGCAGCTAGCATGGGGCTATGTTTTGGATTTGGGATGAAAAAAGTGATGATAACACAGGGATGTTTCAGTTACTACTGAGCAGTGTCTACACAGAGTCAAGGTCTTTTCTGCTTCTCATAGCACCCCAGCAGTGAGTAGACTAGGGGTGCATGACAAGTTGGGAGGGGACACAACTGGGACAGCTATCCCCCAAGGGACATTCCATGCCATGTGGTGTCATGGTCAGCCTATAGTGAAGGAGTAAAAGAAGGGTGTGAGGTTCAGAGTTATGGTGTTTGTCTTCCCAAGTTACCATTATGTGACCTGCTTTCCTGGAGATGGCTGAACACCTGCCTGCCCATGGGAAGTAGGGAATGAATTAATTGTTTTGCTTTGCTTGGGTGTATGCCCTTTGCTTTACCTATTAAATTGTCTTTATCTTAGCTCACAAGTTTTCTTGCTTTCGCTCTTCCAATCCTCTCTTCCATCCCATCAGGAGGGAGGGAGGGAGTGGCTGTGTGGGGCTTAGTTGCGACCCAGGGTTAATATCATCCAGAGGGCCCTTGATAAGCTGGAGGATTTAGACCATACAAACCTCCTGAAGTCCAACAAGGCCGAGTGCAGGGTCCTGCACCTGGGTAGGGACAATCCCCATTATTGATACAGACTCAATGAATAGATTGAGAGCAGAGCAGTGGAGACGGACTTAGGGGTACGGATGGATGAAAAACTGGCCATGAGCTGGTAATGTGCACTCATACTGCAGAAAGCCAGTCATACCCTGGGCTGAATCAAAGGAAGTGTGGCCAGTAGGCCAAGGGAGCAGAAATCTTTTATGAGGACGGTGTTCAGATACTGGAAGAGGTTGACCAGAGAAGTTGTGGGTACCCCACCCTGGTAGGTTGGATGGGGTTTTTGAGCACCTGATCTAGTGAAAGCTCTCCCTGCTTGTTGCAGGGGAGTCGGACTAGGTGACCTTTAAAGGTCCCTTCCAACCCAAACCATTCTGTGATTCAATGATTCTATATTTAACATATATGTCATTTAGGAGTTGGGTGAGGGAGAAGAACAGTACATTGGGCGAACCTCTCTGTAAAACTTCAGAAGACTGTTATATGAGTATTCTTCATCTCTGTTACTAGCATGTCTACAGCTGAAAACATGTTGCCTTCTAATGTAAATGTAGGGTAATACCGTGCCAACTAATGGTGTTACTCTGCATTTGCACTACTGAACAGAGCAGGATTCAACTGCTTGTACTTAATCATCCCAATAATAATGGTTTATATTATAAATTCTATCACAGTTTGCACAGAGACAGATGATCAGCGATGGATGCCTTTGGATATTAGATGAGGAATGGTTATTTATCATACCAAAATCTGGACATTTTTATATTAAATAGATGGCAGTAAAGCATTGC
This sequence comes from Scolopax mira, assembly GCA_004320125.1. NCBI lineage: Eukaryota > Metazoa > Chordata > Aves > Charadriiformes > Scolopacidae > Scolopax > Scolopax mira. The sequence goes on along the minus strand of BJBW01006103.1, from coordinate 36,474 downwards.
ACAGTTTATAATCCTAATTACATTGTTATATTTTTAGTATGGAAACCTTGAAAACTACAAGCCTTGGTGATCTATGATGAATGATGCAGTCATTTTTGTACTGTAGAGTTAATATCTTTTCTTGCTGTGCAGTGCTAATTTAAGGAACTTTCACCCCAGACAGTCTAAGATTCTACTTCCTTTCTTTTCTAGTGTAGCAATACAGTACCAATAAAGCAGTTTTGCCAAGTATCTTAACCTTTTTCTTGCAAGTAAAATAGTGACAGTATTTACTGTGCATGACTGTTGGTGAAGCTTTTCTTTCAGGTGGAAGAAAAATGAGTTTTCCAGATAAAGAATATTTATGAAGTATTTAGTTCTCTCAACTATTTGATCCTGAGTGTATATATGAGTGAACAAAATTTTGCATTTGGAAATCAGTAAAGGCAAAAAGTGGTTATTTTTGCTTCAGATCACTTGACAGTCTGAAGGAAAGACTTGAATCACCTATGTAGGATAGAGAGATGCACAAGACTTCTGATGAGTACCCACCCACTATTGGAAAGGCCCAAGCATATTACTGCATCTTCCTGTGATATAAAAGCTCCCCAGGCATCTGTTACTCTCTGATGCACTTCTTGTCATCACATTTGTCAGAGTATGTTGGTGCCTAGCTCCAACATAAGCCCTTCAGAGGTCCAGATATGAGACGGAGAAGTCTTTAGATTTTCTGAGCCTTACTAGCTTGTGGTCACAGTTCGAATATGACTCAGGCACACTAACCATGCTGAATTCACAGTGGCCATACCTGCTTTCATTCAAAATACACAAGTGAAAAGCACATCTCATTGCAGAGGAAAAGTGCTTTAAAGATAAAACTAAGCTGACTTCGATCCAGGAGGAAAATGTATTGGAACGGGAAACTAGGTCAGGTGAGTGAGTGTGAGGATCGAAGCACAGCATAAGCTTAAGAAAAAACAAAATGCAAACCAACTACAAAGCTACTAGGACACCATGGAATCATTTTATTAATATATTAGTTGCAAACAGAAGAACAAGGGAAGAGATATTTGGCTGCCAAAAAGAGAAGAAAAAATATTGGTACATGAAGCTGAGAAGGCCAAGGTTAGTATCTTTTGGTAGTGACCTTCACCAAAGACATCAACTACAATAGGAAAGCTAGAATAAGCTTCAAGAGATAACATCACAGTTTATAATACTGAAAATATTGTGAATATTAGTGAATCAATATTGAAAATATTGAATTAGTGCCTAGGTAAGCAAGTTGTTTTCAAATCAGCTTGATATGAAACTACAGAGCTTTGTCCTCCTTTAAGAAGTGTCTAAAGCAGTTTCAGAGCAGCAGTAATTATCTTTGAGGACCAGTGAGGGTTTAGTCAGTCAATGGAATGAACAGAAATAAATATATTATCTATCTTTAAAAAAAGAAATGAAGAACTGAAAACCAACTTCTGTTATCTTCAGTTTCCAGTGAAAAAGTCTGTAGAAAATGACTAAAGAAAATATTTTAATCTGGAAGACAGCAAGAAAAACAGTCAACAATTTGCTAAGAATGAACGCAAAAGGCTTTTTAGCAGGGGAAAAGCAGTAGGTGTCATATTGGTAACAATATAATGGTATTTTGGTAGTGTTATCTGATACCCTTAAAAAGTAAGCAGGCACAGTCCTGATCAAGAATTTTAGTCTCTATGCTCCTAACTTTGCAAAGATATTCTTTGATTATTACTGTAGCATTTGCTGTCAAAGTGAAGAGAGATCAAGTGCAAGGATACAGTGCAGGGACTTTACTCTGAGTCCAGCACTGTTCAATATCCCCAGGGAACTGGATGGTGGGCTAGAACACAAGAGATGTACTTGAACTCCTGCCAGTGCCATATTCTTCACCAACAGTAGCTACTGAGCAGATGCCCAGGAAAAATAGTAACTGGGCAAATAGACATTCTGCTTTTCCCAGGTATTCTCCCACGCCTCATACTTCTTTTGTCTGAAGGGAACATTGTGAATCTGATGTTGTTTGTCTTTCTAGAGGTCTTTAAAGAATATCTCTTTAAAGTATTTGCTTTCTTTAAAGTGCTTGCTCACTTTTTCATTTAACCCCAATACATGTTTTGCATGATAACATATATTGGTAGAGTCTTACGGAGTGCTACTACCTCTGGCAGAAAGAGCAACCTCTTGTTTGAATCATGTTCCTCGAAGCTTCTCTTGATAGTCTTACATTCTGTGCTGGAAGAATGATGAATAGGTACTTTTAAGGAGGCAGTTACCCACCTTTGATGGTCCTTATTTGTAAGCAGATGGAGGTGAAACAAACATTAGGATTCTACTGAAGTCATGCGTACTTACCTTCTTTAACATGTGGGAATGAAGGAATTCTACATAATGGTTTCCTTGCAACAGGCTAAGTTACTCCATGGACTATCTCCTGTAATAATGAGATCATGGGCATTCATCCGCCCCTTTCTAAGAGAAGGAATTGCTACAAGGGGTAAGACTATGTACTATACCGTAGTCATTTTAATAGCTGTTATGCTAACTTGCATATTGGCTTGTGGATCGCTGACAGGGCAACCACCCTGAGGAAAAGAAGGATCATCATGTTTTAGTTCATTGCCTTTGAGCACGAATGGCATTAAAGCAAAAAGAATACTCAACATCCCCGTGAAAAAAAATTCTACAGAGGGAAATAATTTTGGGGATCTATCAGGCTCATTGTCTGACTTGTTTTAATTTCCTGGAAAGTGGTAGATAAGTGTGCAATTTATTTTCAGCAATGAGAAACTTCAATTATCAGTAAGGTAAGAGTTGTATATATTCAAGAATGGGATAATTGGGTAAAGCAAGCTGAGAAAGGCAACTGTGCATGAAAACAATAAAAAAATGTAAATACAGTTTAACAAAATGACAAGCAATTTTACAGGTCACAGCAATTAATACATGACCTCTGACAATGCGGTAGTTTGGGTTTGATGTGGTAGTTTGGGTTTTTTTAATATGGGTTGTTTGTTTGTTTGTTTGTTTTAAATGTAATTGAAATATTCACATACTGAAATTTTCATGCGTATGGACACTACCAGTGCACTAACTTTGACAGTCAACAATTTAAATATTTTTGGGCACTAAAAAACCCCAGAGAATCATCCCTACAAGATTTATGAATCCTAGGAGTTATGAAGCCTTTAAGGGCAATGTTGTCTTCAAAGACAGATAATCTTACAATATGAACTCTTAAAGAGCTCAGAAGGATTGACTGTGGCCCATTGCAACCAGATTTTGTTAAACACTGCACTGCTGAGAGCTATTTTTTTTCTCTAATAATTTAAAGTTAGAACAAGTTTGAAGTGAGGAATGAATATGGACTTTTGACTCTGTAAGAAAGCCAGCTGTTTGACACCTGGGAATCCAAATTGTGTTTGGAATTAGATTGTATCAAAGAGTCCAGCTCCAACATCCTTTAATCACTCTTTAGATACTTATAAACATAAGTAAGGTCTCTCCTCAGCCTTTGCTTGTCCAGGCTAAAGAGTTCCAGCTCCTTGAGTCTTTCCTCATAAGGGAGGTGCTCCAATCCCTTAATCATCTTCGCTGCCCTACACTGGACTCTCTCCAGTACTTCCCTGTCCCTCTTGAACTGGTACAATATACTGGTCACAGTATAATAAAATAAGCCCCGAAGTTAAACTCTGTATCTCATATTTCTTCCTAGAACTAGGACAAGTTTAGGAAATTCTTTTGATATCTACCTTACCGATCTGAAGTCTTTTCAGAGTCTCATCAACATGAGCTTAAAGATATGCAGTAGGTCTTCTGCTGCCCTACATTTCCCCTGATGGCCACTTTTTTTCATGATTTCACCATAGAGAGCTTGCCAAATACAATATCTGCTGTCTCATTCTGTTACGTTTATCTTGATAAAAGATATAAATATCTTCTAATTGCTCTTTTGCAATTCTCATTATCTTATTATTCCATAAATAGTTATGTGATCAATTATCTGTGATTTACTTAATACAATTTGAGCGACATTGTAATGAAGAACATCACCTGCTTGGAGAAAGAAAGGTAGTCACTAAGCATGTCTTCATGTGTCCCAGAATAGCTGATTTTGCAAAAACATCCACATACTGAGAAATTTTTCACTGGATGTCCCTACAGATTTATCTATATTATCAGGTCATCATAATCCTCTAACAACTTTATAACCTGCCTGGCTCTAATTGGTGCAGGTGGAAACAAGCTATGCTCAATATGATTCTGTGTAATGATTATCACATCTTTTAGTATTATCTCTATAACAAAGATCAAAACAACTAAGCTCAGTTTCAGCTTTGGCTTTGTACTTGTTTTTTTTGACACCAGACTTTCTGAATGATTAAAGTCAAATAACTGAGTTTAACACTGCTGTGAACTTGTTGCAATGACGGTTGGACACCTTAGCATGAGCTATAGGAAGGGACAGCTCTGTAGTCCTTCATTAACAGTTTTTCTTGCAGGTGCTGAATATTTAGGGAATGAAGATTAATCTGTCTCAGAATAACATTAGGTCTTTAAAAAATGATTGGAGATGGCATTTTGAGGGCTTTCTACATGATAATAGCATAAAGTCTGTGTATGTGTTGCAGTTTGCTTTAGCAACTGAAGAGTTTGATTTATATCCTATTGATGAAAGAAGACTTTAAAGCCTATGCAAAATTTAGTAACACCTAAGGGAATGCCATGATCTGTTGGGGAATTTCAACTGGAGGCAGAGAAGAGAGACCACACTGAGAAAACTCTCCTATGCTTATAACTTTTAACCAGTATTATAGCTGATTAGAGCTAAATTTCTTTTCTGAATCAAGAGCTAATCCCTTAATTAGTCTGAACTCTGTCTTTCCTGTCTGGAAATTATGTGTGAAAGCCTCCTTCCTGATGTTCTAATAAAAATTTGTTAGACGCAACAAAGGAATTAGATGTCAGGAAAGCCAGGGTTTGTAGAGCAATAAGTGGTAGCTCTTAGACCAACTGATGTAGCTAGAAAAAAAAATATAAATTTTTAGGCACATGATCCCTGGAGACATACATACATACAGAAATAAAAGACATAGAAAAAAAAAAATATATATATATGCACATACATAAGAAAACCATACAGAAATAGTTAACTAACAAGCTTTGAGAACATGCCTTGAGTTTAGCTTGTATTAAAAAATGAGACAACTTGAGAGAAAGATGTCTTGAGGAGGTGATAAATGAGAGGTGTTTAGTGTAGGGACAGCCAAGGAGCTCATTTAACTCCTAGGTCAGAGAGATGCATGTCTTGGACACAAATAAGTTAACCACATGTGGTGTCTGAGAAAGATCATCATGTCCATAAAACCAATGCTTGACTATTACTATGACCCGTAAACCCAAAGTTGAATCTGTGATTTTTAGTGTGCAGTTTGTTTGCTAATTTTAGCATAAAAATATAATAGTTCCAGTTAGAAGGGACCTAAAATCATCTAATCCAACTGTCTGACCCCTTCAGGTCTGACCAAAAGTGAAAGCATTACTAAAATGCAGAAAAATTATGTCCCACTAGGTAAATGAAAGTTCTGAGACCTGTCATTTGAGGATATTTCTAAGTGTGGACTAAGACATCAGACTGCCTTCCTATTGGCCACTGTCTATGTCTGCCCTTTTTAGTCTGTGCAAAGTAATATTGGTGCTTATCATTTACTCAGCTTTTTCTACCTTGTTTATGCCAAGCTGTCAGCAAGGGCCAACTGCTCCGTAAGGGAAGGTGAGGTGGGAGCTGAGCATGATAGGAAAGCAGGTGGGAGCAGGCATCTCACTGAAAGGGAGGTGAGATGTGGAGCAGCAAGCCCAGGTCAGGATCAGTGCCAGAGGCAGTGATCAGGGTCAGGCATAGCCCTGTGTACTCTGGGTGTTGACTCACGGATTTTGATGTTTCTTGTTCAGAGAGGCATCTAGTGTTGCTAAGTGGATCCACTGACAAAGCTTGACACATGGCTTCTTCTTGGTCTTTGTCTATGGATAAAGACTTTCACTACCATTATGGGAGCCTTTGGCAAACAATGGTATTGACTTAAATGAATGCAATCATCTCTAAGATGATGTTTTGAGACAAAATACTGTTTCAAACAGTATTCCCCATCAGACTGGGAGTGGGTATCAATTAACCAAGAAATCACAACAGCTTAAACCATTCATTCTCACCTATCAAAAAGGTTGTCACATTTGAGGGGTTTCTGAAAGGTCTTAGGATATATTTGTCTTCAGGGTGTTGCTGATTCTGTTGGGGCTTCTCTCCTCAGCTTTCTCTCTCGTTCAAGGCAAGCAGCATGACTTCACAGCACTCTACTCTACTTCAGTTAACGTGCAGTGGACATGCCCATCACACAATGTTATGAGACATCCTGTGGCATAGGAGAAGCTTGCTTAGTAGAAGCTATTTTTCCCTCTTTACTGGTTACAACCTGCACTGATTGAACAGTCTCTTTCTGGAAGCAAGGGGCAATTCCATGGTCACTTCATGACAAGATTTTTCCTCTAAAGCTGGAGGGTACAACAAATTTCAAAATTCTTCCTTTATGGGCTTTCTGTTTGGCTGTAAGGAAAAGACCAATTAAAAATGCTTCAGTAGAGGATTCTATTTTATGGATGGTTAAACTGGAAAATAAAAAGTCATTACCTGTGAAATATCCTAATTGAATTCTTGATGGCAGGGTCAAATGTATTTTTTTTTAAAGTAATGTTTAAAAGAGATTATAGTTTCAAAGATGTTTTTTGTTTTCTTTCCATAATTTCCAAATATTCCTTTTCTATGGCACTAACATGTTATGAAGGTTAATGTACGCTTTTCAAATTGAACAGGGGATGAGCAGGTGTGTGGAGCAAGTAGTTTGCAATATAACACATCAAGATTTTACATGCTGCAGAATAATCTGGAGTCAGGCAGATCTGGAGAACACAGATTTTGAAATGCAGGGTCTAAAAACCAGGCCTGTCCAGTGCTTGAAAATATGCTCTTGCTCTCCTTTTACAAGTGCATGTAAATCTGACACTTCTGCTCAAAAATTTACTTTCCTGAAGTAAAATGAAATATATTTTTTTTCTGTGATTTTGGAAACATTTTTTTTTGTTGCTATTTTATTCTTTTTAACAATGGAAATACCAAGAGAGCTGAGTGTCCTATTTCTTCCCCTGTACTGCTAACAGAATTACCATCAGATTTTCAGTCAACGGCAGCTCTACAAATCATTTTTGTTAAGGGAGAATAAAAAGATGTTTTAATGAGTGTTACAATTACACTGGAAAATATGTTACCTACGAGGATGTTATGGGAGACAGTGTCAAAAGCCTTGCTAAAATCAAGGCAGACAACATCCACTGGTGTCCCCTTGTCTACCCAGCCAGTCATGCCATCATAGGAGGCTAGCATGGGATTGGTCAAGCATGATTCCCCTTGGTGAATACATGTTGACCACTCCTAATAACTTTCTTTTCCTTTATATGCTTAGAGATGACATCCAGGATGATCTGTTTTGTCATCTTTCCAGGGATGGAGGTGAGGCTGGAGATTTCCTGTAGATTGCTAGTTCTCTTGCCCTTTTTGAAGACTGGAGTGACATTAGCTTTCATCCAGTCCTCAGGCACCCCTCCTGTTCTCCATGACCTTTAAAGGATGATGAAGAGTGGCTTAGCAGTAACATCTGCCAAGTCCCTCAGTACTCATGAGTGCATGCCATTGGAGCCTATGGATTTATGGGTGTTGAGTTTGCTTAAAAGATCTCTACCTGATCCTCCTCAACCAAGAGGAAGTCTACCTTTCTCCAGAATTTTGCTTTTACCTTCAGGTTCTGGGATTCCTGAGGGCTGGTCTTGCAGTAAAGACTGCAACAAAGAAGGCATTCAGTAACTTAGTCTTCTCTGTATCCTCCATCACCAGGGTATCCACCTCTCACTCAGCAGTGGACCAACACTTTCCCTAGTCTTCCTTCTGCTACTGACATACTTGAAGAAGCCCTTCTTCTTGTCCTTGACATCCCTTGTCAGATTTAATTCCAAGTGCACCTTAGCCTTCCTCGTTGCATCCCTGCTTACTCTGACAACGTTCCTATATTATTCCCAAGTGTCCAGTCCCTTTTTCCACATCTTGTAAATTTCCTTCTTCCATTTGAGTTTTTCCAGAATCTCCTTGCTTGGCATCCATCCCTCAGGTGTGTCGAGGGCACCAGTCACCTTGGTGTCATCTGCAAATATGCTGAGGGTGAACTCAATCCCACTCTCTATGTTTCTGCTGAAGATACGTCTCCTTAAAGTTCCTCTGTAAAAGGGAATCCCTTCTGGCCACCTCATGTTATCTCAGACAACTAGATTGCCCATGTTTTGGCCTTTGATAGGAAATCTTTTCATTAGATCAGCTAGTCCATGCCTATCGATAAATTAATTTTAATTTATTATCAGTTAGATCTCCTTAATTGTTCTTTGAGTATGCAGTATTCTTTACATTTAAGTCAGTAACTTTATAAATTTTAAAAAAATTATTACATCTAGAGAACTGATAACCTGCTTTGTTCCCTCAAGAATGTGATATTTAAGCTTAAGAAAATAATTTTCTTTTTGCAGTTTCCCCCACTCACTCTGTGACAATTATTTGGAAAACGAGGAATGACTAGTGTGTATGTGCCACCTGGAATGCTTCTCACTTGTTTAATTCTACTTCTGTCTGCATGAGCAATTTGGTCTCTTTTACACATGTACAGAATCTCATAACGGCTATTTTGAGCAGATGCCAAGAGCTTAGTTCTCTAGTCCTTTACTCTTGGAATTCCAATGAGGTCAGTGGATAAATTTGTGATTTATGCTGTCATAACTGAGAAGAAAAGCAAATCCTGAAATCTACAAGGGTATCACCTCTGACATGTTGTTTGAGGAAAATGGTGACTATGTACTGAAGTTCAAATCTGGCGAAATGAAGCCTACCTAAAAATAGTGCCTTGTTGGAGACTTTTGCCTAGTTTTTCTAAGTAGGCTTATTTCAGTTTAAATAGAAAGTGGTAAGAACTCTAGGAGCAGATTTTTTAAAAAATCTAGTACTTAAAGTTATAGACAGATACTTAGGGGGTCTTTGAAAACTACTTTGGAGTCCCTCTTCCACCAAAATCAAGGATGCTGGTATACAGTTTTGCGTTTTGTTTTTGAAACTCTTATGGTCTGCTACAGTGAGATTTTCGGGTAGAGCATGGCTAGTGAGTTTATGGAGGAATGTGGAAAGACTATATTGGAAATTTACTCCAATACTCAATTTTAAAAGAACCCATCAATTTTTACAAGAAATCCTTGTCTTTACCATGTTAGCTCTCTTGTGCAGAAACCACAATTATTCCTTTGTCTTTGCACGCTTTAGCTTGTGGGGCTTTGCATGCAGCGGCATAGAAAAAATAAATCACAATAACAGTAGTCCTTAACATTACTTACTGTTTGCCAGCCGTGCTTCGTATTTCGACTAGAAAAGCTGTGATGTCCACACTGGCTGGAGTGTGTACCTTTGACTTAAGGAGGTATGAAGATTTTGTGCAAAAGTGCTATAAATATATTTTAAAAAGACTGATATGCAAATAATCTAAATGCTGCATTATATTTTTCTGGAATGTATCAAGGTTAAAGCATCATTTAAATCTAGTAATTCTTGAAATATATATATTTTTTTACCTATACTTTACAAATATGCATTTTGCTACTGAAATCTTCTTACTGTAATTTCAAACTTTGCTACCACTAGATTGATTTTCAGACAATACCGGTATCAAAGGGGTCAACATGAATATTTATAAAAAAATTACTTGGTACATTACATACTTCCCATGAAAAAGAAAAGCCCCTTCTTCAGTGTTAAATATGTTGTGACTTACGGGAGTGCAAATGGAATGCAAAGATGACTTAAATACTGCTGTTGGAGAATTCTGTATTGGTTTGGCAGTGAGGTAAATCACTTGCAAGGTGCCAGGCATCAGGGATGAGTATCAGGGGTGATGCTTCTGTCAGGTTCCCTTTCTAAACACAGCTGTCAGTACCAGGACTTTTTCCTGGCAACAGCATAATGACTCGTATGTAGCTTTGCTAATACTGTTATGCTAAGATGTAATTTATATCCTATCCAAGTAAAGAAGAAAAGTAAAACTGTCAGAGAGAAAGAGAGAGAGAGAAACTTATTTAAGATTCAAAAGAGGATTCGAAGAAGACTGACCCAACTCAAACACCGTATTTACAGTCCACAGCAACTGTGGTGTAACTTAGCGAAGCCTCCAAATTCATATGAGATATGCACAAGGGTTTTTAGGCTTATGGACATACTCTTCAATACAAAATTGTCTCTGCAGGGGCTGTACCCTGAAGAAAAACTCCAGGGGAGGAGGTCACAGCTGGCTGACTGTGAACGTGGGCACTGCCGCTTCCCAAAGCAAGAATGCAGAATAAATGAATTGGGAGAAATGTTCTCTGAGAAAGCCATGGCCTGACAGCCTAAGTCAGTGTGTGACAGCAGCAGAGGTGAAGGGAGACACTGTTGCTGTGGTGAAGGACAGGGAGAAAAGCAATTTATGACATGTGAAGAACAGTGAAAACGAAAGCTGCATACAGTGTGTAATAGAGATCAGTAAATAAGGGGAGCTAAAGAGAAGTTGGAGTGCAAAATGAGCAAAGCTTGACAGAACTGGTCAGCTTGTATGCTTTTTTTTTTGCTGCTTTGTCATTTAGCTCTTTCCAGAAGTTTGATTTTTTTGTTATTGTTGTTCATGGTTTTTCTTTTTTGTTTTCTTTATTTTTTTTTCCTTTCTTTTCTTTTCCAACCTATCTCCTCTATAGCTGTACTTCACAGATCTGCTTATATCCAGTCCTAGACAGTGAAATGCAAACTGTCTTTGATGTATTCAGACCAGGGATGAGGTCCTCCTCTGGATGGTATTTATGATGTTTATGTTAGAGATGATACCTGTACTAGTGGGGCCTTTGGCAGTGCAAAAGGTCTGTTAATGTCTGCCAGGAAATGTCTTTTTGAGGGAGATATTTACATTACAGTGTTACACTTACAGTATTGAGTGAACAAACATATTCACAGTTTAACCATTTGCTCTCCAAAGCTATGCAGTGCCTTTAGTCACTTGTTCTGCGTTTCAGAGGTTGGTAGCAAACCTGCGGGCAGCAGTGGGCAGAGGAAGTGGCCCCTGGGTTTCAGAGAGTGCACATCAGTGTAAGCATCATGAGGCCTCCCTCAGTACAGAACTGAGCAAACACAGCTGGTTCCAGTCCCAGGTCTGGACCTGCTGTAAACTCAGCTCCTCCAGAAGAGGACAAGTGTGGCAGTCACCTTCAAACTGGCATAAATTTACATCTTAAACCTCTCTCCCACCTCTTGCTTCTTCTGAGATTCTGGGGCAACTTTTCCCAAATTTTCCATGTCTTGCTTCTACATAGAGGTTGTCCCGGCCAAGGACACCAAGGACACCCCCCCCTGGCAGCTGAGGGGGGTGAAAGCTCCCGACAGTATCTCCCTCTGCCCAGCCCTGAGGGGGGACTCCTTCCACACAGTGTTTATGCCCCTCAGTCCCTATTCTCTCTCACATATGCCACACAACACATCTTCATATTCTCATCAAAGTATGTTCTGCCTGTCACTGGTTGTTTTATCTGTTAACCACCCTCCCCTCTCACCCCCTGACCTTTATTAACCTCTTTCAAACCTTCATATTTCTGCTTTTGTGCAGCCGTCCACACACACACACAAAGGTTGGACAGAGTTGTGGTGGTCGTTCACTTGGGATGGCTGTGCAGGAGGACTTTCTAGACAGAGGGATTAGCGAATAAGTAAAATTACTCCATTCCTTACTATTTTGTCCTCATGATGATAGTGCATTTTTTGGATGTATGAAAATGACCAAAGGTTAGAGAAACTCTCATTGGGTGTGGGAATGATCCTTCTATCTTAGACCATTCCAACTTTTCCCTTCAAATGCTTGTCTCCTTCCTTTATTGTGAAATCCTCATTGAGTGTAATTTAATGTTGTTGTTACTTTTCCTCCAGCAGTATCCCCAGCTTCCTTGTGTTGGGGTAAATCCCCAGATTTCTTAATTATGCAGAACTCTTACAATTCCCTGAGGGAAGACTGAAAAGGGCTAGGTTTAAAGTAAATCAAGGCTTCAAAGTAAATAAGGCCTTCAAGATCCAGCCCCAAATTTATAATATTTTTTTTGACCGATGACTTTTTGATTCTGAGAAATGAGATGTGGCTCTTAGAATGTTTCAGTAGTGATTTCCAGTCTACTGAGAAACTCAAGTAACTAATTCCTGCAAAACATGGAAACTAGTACATACCTTCCCAAACTTTATTCCACACTGAAATTATCTTGAAAGAAAATGGCTCATAGCTAAACTTGCTTGTGAAACATTCATAGCTGGCTTTAAGGTAACTGCCTGCCAGCATGTCAAAGTTTTGACTTGTAGCATTTTCCCCATTAATAGACCTTCAAGATAAAAATATATATAGCATGTGAGTTTCAGCTTAGTACACATCATAATTTGACAGAATCTTTTCAAACTTCATATCTTTTACCTGTGGAAGGAAAATTCATACGCTGATTGTGTGAGTTTAATTTGAAAATCAGTTACTTCTACAATTGGTTCTTCTGCTGCCCTTTACCATAGCCTGTCCTCGAGTTCTGCTTGATTTTCACTTATATTTGAAATAGAAAGGTACAGCATATGCTAGACACTCATTTCACAATCAGATTTGCTTCTCTATGTTCTCACACATTTTTACTACTCTCTAATTCATCTGATCAGAAAGCGTGTGGATTATTTCATGCAAAAAATGTCTCTTTCAAAATATCCTCTGTTGAGCAATTTTCCCCAAAATCCAAAAGGAGTTTCTGAAGGAACCTATCCAAATACCAGCTACATTTTTCTTCTTTTCCCTGCGCTGTGAAAAATCCACCTTGTAGCTTTACCTTGTAGCTGGAGAGGTAGGTACTGTGGCTTTGGGACAACCAAAAAAGTCAGGCTTTCCTGGCTCTCTATGTTGGTCAGGATCTGAGGCTTCAAGAGCTGAATGCCTGCCACTGTTTGGTTGCTCGTGTTCCTACCAGAAGACAGCAGCTGTGAGAGTTACAGGCTTCCAGGTGCTCCTCTGCAGAGCTGAAATTCTGGGCCTGAAAGTGTTGATGCTGGATCCAGGGCAACACAGTTGTGGAAATCTAGCATGCCTCCATGAAGATCCAGTTTCTGGGGTACAGTTTCTGAGGAAATTCCCATGACGATTTATCAGAGCAGCAGTAGGGTCTAGGTGTTCCTGAAGTATCTGGAAAGAGAAAGAGATATCATCCTATTTCAGCATTTCCAATCAATTTTTATGTAAAATTCTTAAAGGCTGAAAATCCCCTCTTATCTGGAACTTCAGGTTTTTTTGAAAAGATATATTCTATGTCTACAGTTAAGTATGCTCTTAAGTGCTCCTATCTCTTCATAATCTTGTACTGAAGGGTGTTGAGAGGACTTTCCTCTCCTGTGATGTATTTTTCAAAGAGACTGCTTTACATCAATAGCGATTAAGTTTATTTTATAATAAAACTCTTCCACATAAATTGAGTTTTCTGAAATGATTCACTATTCTGCATTTTTATGGGCTGTTGTGGGTTTGCTTTTGCTCATCACCAGAAACATTAATTGGAGGAAATTCAGAAATTCAAGAAATATATTTATTTGCTCTGAGACAAGGACAAGCAAACTAAGGTCATCTCATCCAAACATATTTAGCAAACACTTTCTCAGAAACAGAACAGTTTCTCTTACTGTAGGCTTTAAATTGTCTTTATAATTAGGAAGCTTTCTCAAATATCTATCTTAAGCTTGCAAATACATATTTTTCTGAGTCATATCATGCATTGGACATGGGGAACTTTTGGTCATGATTCTCTACTCTCTAACCTTTTATACACTTGCGGACTGCTTTGATGATCACTTTCCATGTTATTTGTAGACTAATTAAGTCCATTTCTATCAGCTTTTTTTTTTTTCTTAGCTGCTGTTTTCCCTGCTTCTTGTAACTTTTGTTGCTTTCCTCTGAACTGCCTCTAAATAATCTGTCTTTGCCTAAGTGTGTGTCAGAAACAAGATTAAATACTCCAGCTCACGCCTTATGAGCATTAAATGAGCAGCAGAGTATCAGCTGCTGTCTTGCATACAATATTGCAAAATGAGATTTGCCTGTTTTATCATAATATTATCTTGTTCACTCATCTTCAGTTTGTGATACATTCCAGATCCCTTCCCTGATTTTGCATGTATATGCATGTGATTGTTTCTCCATCTATGTACTACTTTCCACTTTACTGTGCACTCACTGATTTCAGAAATTCCTCCAATTTATCAAGATCACTTTGAATCCTACAATCCTTGTACCCCCTCAAGATCTGAGTTGTCCACAGATTTGTCCATAATATGTTTCCTTCTTGATATCGATGTATACAGTAATTTCACTCAGGACAACCTTTGCAGGCCCACATTTGATGCATCCTCTCTTGACTTTGAGCCACTGGTGAATTGCTCTGAGTTCATTTTTCACCTCTGACCACCCTTTTCAATAAGTTTATCTTGATCACATTTCCGTTACGAATTTGGTTCTGAGATTACCATGTAAATCTGCTAAAGTGTATCTAAAGTTAAGGTTTTGCTTTTGGAGAAAAAAGCACAACTTCTGTTGTGATATTTTCCTTGATTCAGTTACAGCAGATGTGGGTCTCATTCACATGAGACAATTGCTCTTAATCAGAATTGTCAATGAAAGGAAGCACTCTATTAGATATAAAATTAAAAGTAGTAACTTGATATGTCAGTCCTTTCAAAACAGAAATTTCTGTTTGTCCCTGAAATAAACTAGCTAATATTTACATTTCTACTATTTCATAATATTTATTATTTTATAATGTTATTTTTAAAGTTGAGAATCAACTTAAATTCTCTCTGAGGAATTAGTAGTGAGTGCCTTAAGGTTGCTTTGTAGGCTGTAACTTTAGAAGGAACAAGATGAAAGTTAGATGCTAACGTTCCTATGGGGTAAGAGAAGTGAATTGGGTAGCTAAGAATAGGATATAGAAAACCCTGTAACCTCTGAGAAGAATCCTTCATTTTGTGTCCTACTTACGGTAGTTCTGAAAAAGTTCTGAATAGCTGCAGACAATTTTCAGCATCTTTTCAATCCTTTCACAGCAATCCAACTCATTACATATTTTGATCTTGTCTTCCTTGTGCAGTTGAATCTCTAATCCCCTTTTTTGGACTTGCCTGGCCTCTTCTCAGTTGAGCCATGCTGTTCTTGAAGTGTTGCATCCCTGCCTAACGTGGAAGTGGACACCGAGCAACAACTGTGTTGTTGGTATTACCCAGTGTGATTTTGTGACTTATCTGTCAGGCTTGTGCTTGTGGTAAGCTCCAGCTGAGTGCTATGCTTGTTTTGCCCACTCAGGTGCCATGGGGAGTGTATAACAAGTATGACAAATATTTCTGGAAGCTCTAGAACACCCAGTAGCTTCTCCTGTTACATTTCAGTAATTTTAACTATACAGTAAACCAAAACAAGCATCTAACATGTAAGCAAGGACTAGCACCCTGCAAAAATGCCACTGGATATTTGAAATGTTTATTAGAAAATGTAAGAATTAAAGTAAGGGAAGATTATTAGATCCATGTTGATTCCCACATATGAAATAGATTGTCTCTAAAAGTGAAAGGAGGTTTCAGTTGTTTCTAGAGGGGAAAAGGTAGGCTACGTCATACAGTCATTGACTTTGAATTATATTCAGGTTTTGACAGACAGAAGACACTGCCCCCCATCCACAACACTGCAGGTGCAGACTGAGTATTTATTCCAGTTTTCCACTGTAAATTGTGAGGGTATTGGCTGGAGCCCAGGTGAATCTTCAAACTCTGTGGTTTTTAAAATTTGGTCCCAATATAGAAATGAAAAGGTTTCTTTTCCCCACCAGCTGTACCAAAGAACTGGTGACGAGGCGGGTGCTTGGGTGGCACCGTGTCTAACAATGAAGTGATGCAAGACTGAGACAGTGTCCCTCTTGTGAGTGTAGCCCGCAGTCCACAACATTCTGAATGGACCCATACACCAGGGCAGTACATATGATTGATTATAGGAAGAAACTCGCTCCCCCCCAAACTTGGGAAATAAAATTTGAAAAAAATATTAGGACTTCATAGAAATGTAACAGAAACCACAATGAGATCCTCCTGAATATGGTGGAAATAGATATCCCTCCTCTGTTCATTTGTTTTAAATTATCCTGTATAGCTGTATAGGTCAAGGGCTATATTGTAAAAACATTAAGTTCCAAAGGGAAGCAGGGTGCTTGTGGCCCAGCAGCACATAGTTGCTATTGAAGAATCTTCTAGTTCCCAGGTAGAAATTATTTAAATTATCTCAGAATGAGATAAAACTTACTTAGACAGGAGGCCATTGCATTTTAGTAATTTTGGGATCTTTCAGACGCAGGGAGCGTCAGCCTTTACATCTGAAAATGATACCTACCTTTTATTTTTTAGTGAACTGCTCTCCAGCTCACTCAGTCTGGTAGCTTATAAAGGAAGCCTCTTGCAGAAGGTCCCCATGTACCTCAGACTGGGCAGATGCCAAACTGCCCAGTCTGCATGCCGAGGCAACCAAAATCCATTGTGTTGAGCCTGAACAAATATGTCCTTCTTCTCAAGCAGGGCTCATGACTCCTGCTCATTGCTTTCCCAGATGTAGTCATGTAGCTTTTGGATGGTTTAGGCAGAATAGGTCAAAGTGTGGGAGGCTTGAGTTTCACAGAATATACTACGTAAATTATCCTCAATTTGGGAAGAAAAAACCCCTTCTCTAGCTCTTATGAGCTTATGATTGAATAACAGTTGCCGCTCTATTTTGTGTAACACAGCTAGCTGAATACAAAATCAGTGTGTTACTGTAGGAATGAATGTGAAGGCACAAGCCTCAATGTACCCATATGTGATAGTTACTTGTAATTTTTCAATTAGAAATATGCAGGGAAAACAAAAGCCTGCTGCATCACAATTCTTGTGGGCGACAGCCTTGTCATGTGGTCACCCATGGGGTGGTGATGGGGAAGGCAGCCTTGCTTTGGAGATATAGAAAACTTTCAAAACCACAGACATAGCCATTGAGAAATGCAGCATGAGCAATCACTGACGGGAAGCACTGGGCTCCAATAATAGCCACAGCAATTTAGGGACTACTTTAATTACAGCTTATGTGTGCATTAGGACATTACAGCATGCATCCCAACAGATGCCATTGTGGCTCCAGAGAAGGGGTCCTTTCAGCCCCTTTGTGGCTAGTAAGGCCCAGGGTGTGATGGTCACTGCCGACACCATTGTCCTCCTTTATACCTTGTCTAACCATCTTCTGGAAATAGGGAGGGTTCTTTCAGCATGGGGCCCTACTTTTTCCATTCCTTGCTGTCCCCTGCCGTATAGTAGCTTTTCTCCATGGATGTTTTCTCTTGACATCTCAAGCCCCTTGGCAGCCATGAAGGCTGCCTAACTGTGGGGTGGCCACAAGAACCCACCCTCCTGACCCTGGGCTTTTTTTGTTTCCTCACCCCAGTCTGCGAGAGTAGCACGATGGTGAAAATCTGCAGGTGTACTGGGGTGGCCCTGGGCACACTCCGGTGCTGTTACCCAACATTAATGGGCTGATGGCACTACTTCATTCACACCTGCACATTTTTCTTACCCTGACAGCTTTGTAGACTGTAAATTTTTCAGTTAGGATCCTTTTCCCTTGTTTCTATGTAAAACTCTGTGCAGAATGATGATGCTATAAACAATTTCTGAACTTTACTTCATAAGTTCTGCTTGTCCTCTAGGAAGAGGATATCTGTGGCATTTATCTGTCCTACAGGACTCATAGATGCAGAAGTCCTGATGGAGAGATGGCTGAGTGAGGTGTACTTTCTCAAATTATCTTTGTGCCCAAGCATTACTGTTATGTCCTGCTTGCAGAAATACCTGGATGTCCCCTGACTACAGGGCAGGAATTCCTCTGTGGACACTCCTGGAAGCACAATTAATTTACACACGTATGAAAATTTTATCTAATAATTGCTGTTGGGTCATATGTCAAATATACTGAGACATGTATTTTTTACACCAGTGCTAATTCTCAGTGCAGGATTTTTCTTCCTTTCAAGGGCAAACTGTTCTTACTGCTTCAAATTTCACTGTGATTGTGTCTTTTTGAAAATGTATGTTTATAGTTGCTGATTTTCCAAGGACTGTATAGAATGTAATTTTTTATTTTGAGTTATGGTGTTTAAATCATACCTAGGTGAACTGATGAATGAGGCAAATGTTTAACAAGTGTTTGTCTGATATGCCGAATGTATTGAACCTGAAGCTAATAGAAAGTCTAATGCTCACTTTGTCATTGGCCTTATGTCACTTTGGCAAATCATTTATTCTGATAGATGTCTATTTCATATTCCTTTAAATTAGAATAATAATACAGAGCTGCTGTAAGGATGAATTTGTTGCATATTAACAAGGTAATAGTTCAGTATCATGTCAACATTTTCCTCAAAACAGAAACAAACACTAAGGACTCATTTTTTTATTCTCCTATGATCAACTCTAAGCTGGAATGAGTTGCTGTGATTGGAGCATGTAGTCCATGTTCTGTTCCAGCCAGACCCTGGAATTTGATCAAAAGATAATGTGTAATTTTTAAACTTGCTGTCTTGATGAAACATCCTTACACTCTACTGGTCCTCCCCACCTCTGCCTCTAGGTGCTTTCACTTGCTATAATGATGCTTTCTCCCCCTTTTCCAAAGCGAATGTTGTTTATCCAGTAGTCTTCTACTAATACACATTTGTTTTTATTTGGAGAACATATTTTCAAGTCACAAACATGTGAAGGAATTCAAAATATCTTTGTAAGACTGTAGGCTTTGACCTTTAACAGCTAAATGCACTTTGTTTTTCTTGCATTTGCTTTGTATTCAGTTGTGAAATATCTCTGCTTCAGGTCTTGAAGGACAAAATGCAAATTTCTTCCAGCACACAGGCTTCTTATTAAACATTTCACAGGACTTTTTTTCACCCAAAAGAGTGATCCCACCCGAAAAGAAGATAATTGAATTTGTTAAAGAATAGTAGTAAAATATCATTGTCTGTAGGGTAGGTTTATTTTTACTATAGCAGTGGCTGAAAGATGCTGCTGTTGAACATGGTGTTTTGAACACTGTAAAATATCTTGTGCTTTCTGGAAAGAACTCCACCTAAATGAACATTTTTGAGTTTTGAAACTAGTTAAGGAGACTCAGTGTTATTGACTGATGAACTTGTACATCAGTCAGGACCTCTGCAAACATATGCTTTGCCTGCATGACAAGGGACTATAAAGATTTCTCAGATAAGGCACTCTAATTTCTCCTCCATATATTCGATGCTCATATTTTTCTTCTTTCCAGTTAATTCTTTATCTGTGCAATGAAAAGGTGATTATTCAGCTTGGGGGCTTTCTCCTTCTGATATTCTTTTAAAATTTTTTTATTTAGTTATTTAATACTAATTGGTGGTGGCAGTTCTCAGTGACATGTTGGCCTTTTTCGTTGCAGATCCAGGATGATGGAGAGAGTCCCAGATAGCATTTCTCTACACCTTATTATGCTGAAAGTTGCCTTATGCCTCCAGAGAACATGATCTGGAAGAGGCTGGTGGGTGGGTGTTGTATTTGTGTAAAGCAAGCTGCGGTGAATGGGAAGTGGGAATTTCAGGTCAGAAGATGTATGCAGTGTGAGAGCAGGGGTGGGCGGGGGAAGTGCCGTTTCATGTTCTCAGCACTGCGAGAACGGCATGTCAATGAAAAATCGCAGTCCTTGCTCATCACACCTGTCCATGTGTATTGCAAGCTGATGAGAGGGCATTGCTGCAATGCAGCTTCTGGGAAACTACCGGAAAGATACTAAGAGCCATATTAGAATAAAAGCAGTGGTGGCTTGCAGTGAAAATTTCAGGGGCTGGGTGAGTCCAGGAGAGGACACATCAAGAGGGCTCCCTTGGCAAAGGGATCCATGTCGTCAGTGCTGCATGTTGAAATCAGAGATGCTGCAGCTGTGACAGCCACCATCTTGATTAATGTACTTGGGAGTGAGCTGGAAAATATTCAAAGCTAAAACTAGCTGCTCTTGCTTGAGCAAACATTGTTTTGACAACGCAGTAACAGATCCCTGTTTTCTGAGCTGCAGGCTTGGAAAGGATCTGTGAAACATATTCACCTGGGTTATAAACATCCTCTGATCAAGGAAAACCCAACCTCACTATCATCAGCCTATCTGCATTCTAATCCGATCAAATCCATATTTATATATTGGTCTGATGATTCTTGGAGGACATCAGGAACAGCAGGTTCAGGTTCAGAGAGGTTTTGGTCCACTAGGGCTTGCTTCCCACCACATAGCAGATTCTCTTTCCTAGCTCAAGAGGAATTTGCTGTCTTTCCCTGTGTTCCTTCCCATGCTGAAGGTCTTGATCTGAACTCTGAAAATCCAAAAGAATTTAGTTTCCCCCAAACTTTCACTTTAGCAAATAGGGAGAAAAGGGCTCATCCTAGGAATCAGTTTACAGTGCATTATATTTTCATGTGAAAGTTCCTGAAAATGAGCTTTTTCAAACCATTCTTTATGGGGAGAAAGATTATGGATATTTAGCTTTTCTTTCTAGCCTAGGATGACTGAGTTTATTCTGTATTTATTTGTGTTTGCATATTTGCAAATGTCTAGAAACATTGTGATTGAACCCAAAATTTTCATGGAAGTTGACTTAAGAGTTCTAAGCAAAACCAAGATATGCATTTGCTTGAAGTTTAGGGATGTGCGAGGAGTTTTTCTGGCCTGAGGCTTCATCCATGCTTTAATCCCAACAGTTAATTTGGAACTTAAGATAAAGAATGAAGGGGTGTGTTTAACTACAAAATATTTCTGCGAAGTTTTAAAGCAAGCATAGATAGAAAATTCACTGGAGAATCCATTGGGAAGAAAACCAAGAAGAAGCTGTGTGTTTTATTTTAAAATCTTACATGTATTTGTTTTTTAGGCAATAGATTACTTCCCCAAAAGAGAATGATAGCAACATGTTAAATCAGCACCAGAAGGCCTTCATTTGTTTCTGCGGTGTGATGGAATAAAAGACTTATGAAGAAGGAGAATGAAATGACTAAAGTATGAGTAAGCAATTGTAGGAGATAGAACTTGTTCCTTAGGTTCTTTAGTTAAGATTTTATAGCCATGGTCCCATATGTAAAATGCTTCTGGAAAATTTATTTTTAAATGGTCTTGTATTCTGAGTTCGTACCATAGATGTCATGTGGTTGGGTTTAACTGTTACCCTAAATAGCTCTCAGAAAACTAGGATCTATGTATAATAGAAGACAACCTAAATGAAATGATTAATTATTTATACAAAATTTATTACTGTGAGAATAATGTAATATGTACTAAAAGCTGTTGTCATGAACCAGTCATGGTATGTCCAAGATTGATAACCTGAGGATGACAGAGAGCAATTTTTAACAGGTCAGAAGAGGACAAAAAAATTCTGGAAATTTTAACTTCTGGAAGCTGGAAGGTAAATTTAGGAATAAGACATTTTAGTACATATGGAATTGTGCTTCTGGTAATAAGTAAAATCTGTCTTCTGTTCCACATGCCACAATTACAAAAATATAATGTGGACTTCTTGAAACTGAAATTTTAGGAAGTTTGAAATTTGGGTGCCATCCTATCCAAATGTCACCCATTTCTGGTAATTAAGAAACTAGATCCAAACCTCTCCACCAAAAAAAACCCCAACCCCCCAAAAACCTGTGTGTAGCTCATTTCCATACAGAGTGAGAAGCTCAGACTTATCTCAAAGTAGTTTTGAAAAACAGAGGCCAGAATTTAGTTATGAATAAAATAGTACCTTAAAAATTAGGAAGTGCCAACCGGTGTTAGTTATAAAAGTTTTCTGTCCTTCAAGACTGCAACATCATT
Organism: Scolopax mira; assembly: GCA_004320125.1. NCBI lineage: Eukaryota > Metazoa > Chordata > Aves > Charadriiformes > Scolopacidae > Scolopax > Scolopax mira. The sequence continues at coordinate 14,392 of BJBW01006103.1, read as the reverse complement.
CAGACTAAATTTTTTATACCTGGAAGGCTTCTTGTCTATATAATTTCCTGGATTTATTATATATTTAACTTCTGCTTTCAGATACAGTAAAGTACAACTGGAGGAGTTTGAATCCTTGATTTGGGAGTAAGCTTTATGTCAGAAGAATGACATTGTATATATATTTTCATCAAAAACAAGAACAGATATTAATTTGTCTAGGCTTGGAAGCATGAAATGTTCTTCAAGGTTAATTGTTTAGCCCATTAAAACTAACTTGCTTTCTGGTTTATAAAGCAGCAATCCATTAATGTGCTAAACAATTTCACATAGTCTGTTGTGGAGACTACCTACTGAGAAGAAAAAACCCAACAGAATGATATATGAAGGTCACTTAAACCATTTGTTTCCTAGTTTTTATTCTAATTTGGTTTTTATATGTGAAGATCTTATGGTTGGGTTTTTTTTTTCCACACATCTATTTTATGTCCTTTTATTTTATTTTAGAAGTGGAGTGAAAACTACTAAATTTGGAGATCGTACAGAACTGGCTTTAGCAACAGTTAAGCCAGGTACTTGCCTATGGTCTGGACTAGGTATGGTCCTGACGTCTGATTGATCTGTGCTGAAAGACAAAAAGAAGAATAGACTGTGCTGCATTAACAATTGCTATCTGTTTATGTCAAGGAGTATGTTGGTGAATACCTGCATGAACCAAGACACCAAAATTCCTCTTTCTGCCCCATTGCTGGCAACAGAAGATGCCAACATTCAATTTAGGGCCTGTTCCCAGGCTTTCTGACCTGGGTATCCTTTCCTGTTCATGGCAGGAGGGCTCCAACTCTTCCCAAGCTCTCTGCATCCTCAGTGATGTACCATCAGGCTGGGAATGCAGGGATCAAGTAGTGTTTTTCCAGGAAATGAGAATGTAGTTGATGTGGGAAGATAGAGCTTTTGAAGAAAGGCTGTAGAGATGCTGAGTAGGTTCTCTTTCCTTACACCTTTGCTTATGTTTTACTCTCCCCCAGAATACTGTAGGTCTGGTTCTGATGGTCCAAGAGAAAAAGCAGTATCAAGCTTAATCTTACTGTAACATCCCAGAGACCCAAGACATTAAGACATCGAGAGGAAAGGAAATTGCATTTGATTTCATGAAAATACAACTTTTCTGAAAAAAATTACTTGTAATATTGGAAGATAACTCTTAAATTCACCACCTATGCTTTCTCAGTTAATGACTTAGAAAACTTACAGCTACGGCATTTGATTCTTTGTATAACATCGTGAACAATATTTAGTACAAATTGACATTGCTTGCATTTCTGAAGTATAAAAAATAATCTTCTACTATTCTACTTAAAGCAAGTAAATACATGATCTTTTAGTTCCTTTTACATTTAACAGGCAAAACAGTAACTTCTTTTCTTTCCTTTGACTGTACTGTTTCAGAAGATAGGAATATCCATTGCAATATTTTGAAACCTTATTTCAAGCTATGTCAGTTTGCAGGCTCTTTGCCGTATTTTAATATTTGATTTATCTTTAGATTTTCAAAAGTACTTTCTTATCATATTTACTTTCTTATCATATTTACTTTCTTATCATTATAATATTTGAAACAGAGCTGCTTGAACATTAGAATTTAGTTCAATAACCTGAAACTTATTCTAAAGTTGTTGCCATAAAAGTGGTATCATAGCGTTCAAGTTTAATTTGAAATTACCAGAGCATATGAAAGTCTGTTGCATTTTAATATTAAAGTCACATTCTACCAGCTGGCTTCTGAATAAAGGGTAATTTTTCTCCTTCCTGTTAATGTTTTTCCTATTCTGTGATGCACTTTGGTTACTAAAGTTTTATCCTAAGTGTCTCTGTCCACTCTGCACAACTCCACTGAGTCTCCCTTTTAAAATGAGGTAATTGCATCACCGAAATCAACAAGATGGTAAGAGTGTAAAGTGTCAGCTCAATAATTAACTAAAAGCTACTAACAATATTAAACTTGACAGATCTCAAACAAACAAAAAGGGTTTCCAGAATGAGTCAAAGACAGTTCTCTGAAGGAACTCAGTACTAAGAATAGAGGACAGTATATTTTACAAAGCAGAAAAAGAAGCCAGGGAAATGAAAAAAAAAATAATAAAACCCTCTCAAAACTCAAAGGAAGACAAAACCTTCTGAAGTTGCTTGTAAGGATTGCTGTGTATGCAGTTTGCGTGAGACCTCGTCAAGTGGTATTCCAATAGTACTGGAAGGTTGCATGGGACAGGAGTAAACAGGAGAAACAAACAGATGATCTGGAAAATTTGTCCTGGAAAGACCAACAGAGAAAGAAGAGGTTAGATCTAGTACCTACTGTAGGCAAATAGTCTTCTATGTCTTTTTGCAGCAAGAAACCTTGTTTTGTAGGAATCATAGAATCATAAGTCATTTGAGTTGTAAGGGACCTTAAAGATCATTGAGTTCCAACTCCCCTACCATGGGCAGGGCTACCTCCCACTAGAGCAGGTTGCTTAAAGCCCCATCCAACCTGGCCTTGAAAACTTCTAGGTATTGGGCATCCACAACTTCCCTGGGCAACCTCTTCCAGTGCCTCACCACACTCACTGTAATCATCTAAATCTCCTCTCTTCCAATTTAAACCCGTTGCCCCTTGTCCTTTCACTACACTTCCTGACAAAGAGTCCCTCTCTGTCTCTCCTGTAGGCTCCCTTCAGATATTGAAAAGCTGTTATAAGGTCTCCCTGGAGCCTTCTCTTCTCAAGGCTGAACAGCCCCAGCTCTCTCAGCCTGTCTTCATAGGAGAGGTGCTCCAGCCCTCTGATCATCCTTGTGGCCCTCTGCTGGACCCGTTCCAACAGGTCCATGTCCTTCCCGTGTTGAGGACTCCAAAGCTGGGCACAGTGCTCTGGGTGGGGTCTCACGAGTGCAGAGTAGAGGGGCAGAATCACCTCCTGTGACCTGCTGGCCACACTTCTCTTGATGCAGCCCAGGACACAGCTGTCTCTCTGGGCTACCAGTGTGTATTGCCAGCTCATGTTGAGCTTCTCATCCACAAATATGAGGATATGAGGAATATAAGGACCTCTGTGATATTTGAAGGATGGCTCATGTCCTCTGATAACACCCACCATAGTCGTAAAGAATTAAGTCCCTGAATGAATAAAGTGGGCTATGAACCAACCCTGAAAGACAATAGGGATAATTGGTATCATACAATGTTTAAATGTGGTATCATACAATATTTAAAATAATTTTGTGGATGTAATCATATATACAAGGAAATACAAGGAAAAAGTTATGTATAATAAATAAAGTTGTAAAGCTAATGATGCTACTTTTTGAGGAAATATGCTATGGTTGATTTTACTGAAAGGTGGTTGATTGTGTCTTATAGATGGAACACTTAAAAGTATTAATTAAACGATGTTGAATTATGATGAGTAATAAAACAAACAAAAAAAAAGAAAGCATTGCTGTCTGTAGAAAAGATACTATTACATGTAATTAAGAATGAAGTGTGCATGGATAGCTCTTATGTATCATCAGATTCACCTGAGAGCAAGAAATTACTCCTTACATATCAATTTGTAATATATTAGTAAGAATGACTCTCATTATGTTTGATTTCAACATGAATGACATCTCAAATAGCCAGAAAATTCTTCAGAGTTCCTAAAAATGATAGGGTTGTTTTATTTCCTTAAAGCTATCCCAGCCAAATCCAGGCCAGATATAGGTTATTGTTAGATGCAGGTAGTAAAATTGCAAAAAAGTTTTAATTTTTTTTGTAAAATGGGGCAACCAAACACAGTTTCCAGTTTGTGTTTGTAATGAAAGAAGGGGGTATTTCCTTTCCATTGTTTTGAATAAGATAGCACTTTTACCATCTGTAACAAAAGAAGGACAAGAAGATGTTTCTACAAAGACAGAAGTATAAAATCATAGGAGTAATTTGGAAGGTGGAAAAGATCTTTGAATGTTATGTAGTCCAGCCTCCTTTCTAAAGTGGGACTCATCTCAAAGATGGAACAAGTTACTCAGGATGAGTAGAGGTTTGGAAATCTCCAAGACTGTGATGACAGGTTTTTTTAAGCTTTTCTGAGAAAGACCTAACAAGCCCCAAGACTGGGAATTGAGTTAGGAATCAGGCTCAACCTTCAGATAAGACGTATTGAGGGAAAAGGCAGTTGAAAGAGTGTATGAAGGGCTTATTGCATTCATGATTTCTTAATTAGAGATGCTTTTTATCAGTCTCTTTAATCAGAGGTGCTCTGTTTTGTGCATATAAGTTTGAGAAGGAAAGCAGAAGACTGAAGAATATGTTAGTCCATGGTGGTTTTTGTATCTCACTTTTAAATCCATGAATTCCACAGTTGTTCCCTTACTTGGAAGATTGTGAGGAGAGCAGGGCTGCAGCTATTGCTTCTGATGTTGACAGATTTTTATGAAATTTATAATCAAATCTCATGTTTGAGACAGTATGTGGGGGTCTTTTTTAATTTCTCCATGCACAGCTAGTAAAATAATAGTGTAGTAAAGGTGATAATGTAGGAAGTAGTAGTACTTACAAGTAGGAAAGCAAACACTCTCTTGGAGATTGGACACCACCTGAGGGGAATGAAATGTTGCGTAGTTCTGAGGGAAACCCTTTTTCTGAGATGCTGACGTCTTGCTACCACATCACTAAAGTGAGTGGTAGGAAGATTTGGTTGGAAAAGAGACATATCTTACAATTGTTGGGAGCAGACAGAGGAGCAGGGATGGGTGGAAAAGGGTGCTCCATTTGTGCAGGGAGTAGATATGCGAGAGTCTGTGCCTTTTGGTGATGTGACTCTCTGGGACATGGGGCCCTGAGTACTGTGGCCAGGACCACATGTCACTGGATCAACACTCATGCAGAGCTGTGTCTGCAAGACCTAGTTCAGTCTAATCTGTGTTAAACCTCTGTTTTTTGCTGGCAAGATTATGTTACTGAGTATCTTCTCTTCCTTGTGGCCATAAGGAAAATCTCTGCTGCTCCAAGAGCTCCCTGAAGTGTGGGGCCAGGAACCGGCAGGAAAAGTTTACTCTGAATTTATTCAGGATGGGAGGATGAGAAAGCACTGAAAAATAAGTGAGAAGTAAACAGGAGGTCACTTACACCTCTTGTGTATTTCAAGATGCTTGTGTGGTTTTTTTTCCCCTCAAATTTGTTATAGAGTGCTGCTTTTTACCCATCCCCACAGAGGGCCTACTGCAGACTGAGGTTACAGTTACTACTTAGAGGCAGGAAAAGTAATTTTCTTAAGACCTGAAATGATTATCTGGTATTGATTGTATTATATTTTGTTATGGTATGTTTTAAGAGCTCAAGAAGCTTGGATCGATTCACATTTTTAAAAGATGATTGCTAATACCTCAGTATCTCTGAATTTCAAATGGGCTTAGTTAGGGACCTTCTGTCTTTGAAATATGCACTACAGAAGGTTTGTTTGTCACATGTTAGCCAATGCAATGAACTGCATATCATCTCTGTGTAATGTCAAACCTTCTACCTTAACTTCTAAAGATAACTGCTGTCTTTTTTTTTTTTTTTAAATTATTTTCTCTGACACAGAGAATACATATCTGCCTCACAGCAGTAGGAATAATGATGAGGAGAAAACCAGTTTTTTAGACTGCCCAAATTTGGATTCTTCTATGAGGTATCTTGTCTTTATTTCTGATTTTAAAGTGAGGTGAACTTAGCCTTTTCTGTAACAGTTTTAAAGCATCCATCCAAAGAAAACAAGCTTCTGTGTTGGCTGCCTTTGTCTGATGAACCGGTTCAGTGCAGAACTGCAGGTAGAGATAGAGTGGTTCAGTCTAGCACAATGGTCTGTAATGGTCATGCTCAATCAATGAGGACAACACAGGTATAATTACATAATAGAATGCAGGGTGTTATCAGTATTCAGCACAAGGTAAGATCAAAGGACCCAGAGAAAAACATGTTGACAGGAAATGAAATTTACTTTTTATCTTTCCTTATCTCTACCAAACTGTTGGCATCTGGCCCTGTCTTTCCTCAAGGTGAATGTAACCTGCATTTTTTAGACTCGTTGCAATCAAAAATGTGAACTGGAAGGGCATTGTAAGATCTGATTTGAATGTTGAGCATGATAAATGTGAACTTTGATGCAGCAGTCTAACTTTTTATCAAAAATGTTAATTCTCATATATGAACCTTGATGAGTGTGTTGGCATCTACTGCATGTGAAATGACTCTCATGAAGACAACCCACAAAGGAGGCTGCCATGGTCTACTTAGTTGTTACCAGCTGTTTCTAAAATTTTGTTTCTTACTTCACCAAAGGAACATTTTGATATTGCAAAGTCAGGTGCCCAAAACTTAGTTGAGTCAAGCTTGCTTTTACATATTTTATCACTTCTCTGTTTTTCCCATGGTCTTGCATTAAAAAGGAGTATGCTACCACAGGCTGTCTTGTCCTGTTTTCCTTTCTTTCCTCACCCCTTTATCAGATGAACAGGATGGATGGTTCATGCTTCATCAATGGCTATTCAGTATTTTTTTCTCTCTGTTTGTGGTGTTCTGTGACCCACCCCATCCCCCCCAGGTGTATGTTTTAATATATTGTTGAATAATATTCAAATGCTGGTTTGAAGACAGAAAATGCAAACCCTTATACTACTTCAGTGCATCCTCAGCATCAATAATTTTTTTCAAAATTCTTGAAAGCTGAGGGGATATTATCAATCCCATTTTATAAAACTGAGGCACAGAGGCAGCTGAAAGTTGGTGGTCTTCAGTAACTGAGACATCCAATATGTTTTTTAGAGTAGTTAGCATTATGTAGCACTTACTATATATAAACTATAATTAAATATTGCCTTCAGTTTCAGGCTAGAATACTTGGTTCTTCTTTAGATCAAACCTCAAAGAAAGCTAACTCTAGAAAATTTAAAGTTTACAAGAAGTGATCAACTAGGCAATGAATGGCTTTTGTACTTGTAACTACCCTGTTACAAGTAGTTTGTACCCTGTTATAGAGTATATATATATACTATATATACATATATATATATATATATATATAGAATAGGGAGAAATAACAGAGCAGGGAGAAATTTTCTAATCCACTAATGGCCTAACTCTCTAATTTTCTAATTTTCTAATTAGAATCTCATTTTGTAATTTTGAATATAATTTTCAATGTCACCATACAGTTGTGTTTGTGTTTGTTTTTCTGAGATGATCTATCTTGTTCACAGAATCATATAAAAATTTAATCAGGAGGAGACCTCTGGAAATCATGTAGCTTAACCTTCTGTTCAGAACCAGGTCCCCATCAAACTTAGTCCAACTTACCTGGAGCATTGTTCATTTGAGTTTGGGAAATCTCCATGGATGAAGACCCAAAAACATCCCTGAATCACCTGTTCCAGTGCCTAACCACTGTCACGGAGAAGAATTTTTCCTTATTTCCATCTGGAGTACCCATCCTGCAACTTGCCCATTGCCTGGTTTGCTTTTAGTGTGACCCACTGAGCAGAGTCTGGCTCTCTTTTCCTCCCACCCCAGTGTAGTCATTGAAAAGATCAGCTAGATCCTCTTTTAGCTTTCTCTCTTCGAGGCTAGAGAAACACATATTTTTTCTGCTGCTCCTCATATGTCATGTGCTCCAACCCCTAATTTACAGTGGTGACCTTCTTCTGGACTCTCTCAAGCTTTTTGCTGTCTTTCTTGCACTGAGAGCCCCTTTCCTGGGCACAGGAGTCCAAATCTGGCCTCATGCATGCCACAGAGAAAGGAGTAATCTCTTTGCTGCTTCTTGTTAATGAACTGCAGTGTGCAGTGGGCCTTCACTGCTGCAAGGGCATGCTGCTGATGCATGTATAACTTCTTGTTTGCCAGAACTCTCAAAGTTTTTCTCTGCAAAGCTTCTCCCTAGCTGTGCCCAGCCTGTAGAGAAGCATGGAGCTCTTCTGTCCCAGGTGGAAGGCTTTGTATTTAGCCTTGTTGAACTTTCTGGGATTCCTATTAGCTCATTTCTCCAATTTGGTGAAGTCTGTGTTAAGAGCAACTCTGCCTTTTGACTGATTAACCCCCGTTGTTTCCCATGTGGAGTTGTCCAGATATTTAGGGTTCATCTCTTCCCCTCAGGTCACTGATGAAGACCTTAAATGGAATTGGACCCCGTATTAATTCCTGAGAAACAATTCTTGTAGCATTGTTGGACATTATGTTAGGGTAACACTAAGTTAACTGATAAAGAGGTAGGCTTTGAATCCTTCACAACTGACCTTTGGCCCCAACATCTGGGCAGTCTTTTACTTACTTAGTTTACAATTAATTCATCCTCATTATCCTTTAAGAAATGACAAGAAACTATGCCAAAACCTCGGGATACCGTTTATATCCACTATTCTCCCTTTGTAAACAGAGCAGGTCTTCTCATCACAGAAAGCAGTGAGGAAAATCAAGCATGATTTGCTCTTTTAAATATAGTCTGGCTATTCCCTGTCAGTTTTGTGCCTTTCACCTACCTGGAAATGGTTCCATAATCCTTTCAGGAAAGGCAATGCTTTCTGTTCTTCTGAAGGACTGATTTTAGGTTGAGTGGCCAGTAGCTCCCCAGATCTCCCTTTATCTGAAAAGGGGTAGAATATTTGCCTTTTTCCATTAACTGGGAACCTCTCATGACCACTGTCACAGTTCAGGGATGATAGAATGGCCTAGTAGAGAGAGATCTGTGATCTCTCATATCTCACACCTTTCTGTGCAGTTTCCAGGGAGTGTAAGGGGGAAAGTACACTATAGACAGGAATCACTTTATAGCGTGACACTGATTACTGATAAGTACTGAATCAGGGAGACATTTAGTGTAAAAGTAAAATATAGTTGTGCAACTACTTTGTAATGTCTTTCCAATTTATCTGAGTATTTGGAAGAGGAAAGGATTGAGACAACCCAGATAAAGTGAAAACACAGATTATATAACACTTCCGTAAATCAAGCTATAAGACCATATGTATTATGTTTGTAAGTTTAGAAAACTTGTAAACTGTAGCCTGGAGACAGCAAGGTCATCTTGGAAGAGCAGAAGGCGAAGTGGGGGTGATCTAAGAACTATGTTCTACATATATCCCTGATGCTGACACTGTGCCACAGACTGGTATATAGGCACAGGACATGCATCAATGAGTTATTGAATAATTGAAAGCTGTTTGATTGATAATGCAGGTGTGCCAAGTGGACCAGAAAACTCCACTTTCTGGTTTTTGGTAGCTTGTGTGTAATTATACTTGAATGTCTAAAGGAAAATCTATGAATAAATGGATACATCTGATACATTACAAAAAAAAAAAAAAAGCTTCCTTAAAGCCAAGGGCTCTGATAGCCTTCCACCAGTGAGTAATCTATTGTGAATGCATACCTGATGGGGCTGTTCCAGGTTTAAAAAGTAGTGAAGGTGTGATGTCTTTCTTAAAATGAAAGTTTGCTCTGTTTAAAAATGCCAAACTTATATGGAAGCTAAATGTATGTTTTTTTCTGCAAATGTTTGTTTTCCAAGTGCACAGCTTGCTCATTCCCTAATCTTTCTCTCTAATCTTTCAAATTGATAGTATGCTCCTTTGCAGAGAGCTCCAACAGTTCAGTGTGCTCCAGATACATCCACTGAAGACCTCCTCTCTATTTATATGTTCTTAGCCCACACTGATTGCATAATCAATAATTATAATTGTACAATTGTAATAATTGTAATAATTCCAGTTGGTTGAATTTCAGAACTATGGCAAACCTTCTGAATTAATCTTTGCTAGATAGCTCTTTTCTGGTTTTATTTTGAGTTTACTCTGAGATTTATCAAAACCTCACTTCTGTAACTGCTATTGCCTTATTGGAGCATAGTACAGGCAAAGCAGTGGGATCCAACAGACTGAGAAGAGAAGCAAAAAGATAGTGAGCATCATTCAGAATTTGACTCCAGTTTTAAGCATCCAGAACCAATAAGTGTCTTTATGAATAATACATGACATTTATTTGGGGCATTGCAGAAATCAGCTCTCACAGGATTGTTAGGAAAACACCCATATGATAAGATTATTTCTACAGATGAAGGGTGTTATATCTGTGTAGGATGAGAGGCAGAACTGCCCTAACCACACTTGTGGAATCAGAAGTAGACCAGTTGTGTTAGCCTAAGCTCTGTCCAAGTTAATAAACCCTAAATCACAGCTAAGCAGAACCCAATGTGCTCAGTGAAGTCCCCCCACTGCAACTACTACTCTTAGAAAACTCCTGCTGAAGTTAAAGCAATTTTGAATTCAAGTGGATGGTCTGATGGCAGCTATTTAATAATTCTCTGACTTGTTTGAAGCCAAGAACTTTAAGTACTTTTCTTGATTTTGAGATTTATAATCGGTAGCAGGTTAACTGATGCTACAAAATGCAATTATTTTTGAACAGCCCAGCATTTAAAGGTATTGCACTTTAGAACATAACTTAATCTGGAATTAAACCAGGCTTATTCACAAGAACAAGTGGAATCATAATACTGGCTCAGAATTTTTTGGAGTGTGTTGGTGGGAATCTTTGACTCAGGTGTAGAATTGTGAAAGAGAAAAGCAGAAACTGAATGAAAATTTAAGAAAAGGCACTGAATAAAGCATTTTATTTTTGTTTACTAAATAGCACATAACAAAATGGGGAAGTTCAGACTAAAAGTTGCAACATGGAGTTGCATGTTACATGCAACATGCTAAATGAAGAATGAACTGAGTGTTAAATTATATCACAGATTAAATGATTCATTGTACCTCATAGGTACAATAATGACAAGTCCTTTAATTTTTTAAGGCCCAGAGCTGGAGTTCTTGGCAGAGTATTACTGGGAAGTAAAGCCTGAGTGAGGTTGGAATACTTTTAACTACCAGCCTCAAAAGAAAAAGAAAACTAAAGACACCTTACATGTTGGTCTTTCTCAGTAGATATTCTTGATCCCAAATAACAGCAAATGCTCAGGGCCTTATGTACACTACAAAATTGAAGTACTATTGTTGATGCTGTAGCAAGGGGGACCTAGATATTTTTTATCTAAGCTACACAGCTGTAGTCATGGGTAAAGTCCTCACTATCAGGTAGGGAAGAAAAGATGTGATAATAATTTTAGTTTAGATGTTTAGTTTTTGTGGCAAATATTAAGGTTATTTATACTGTAATTTTTAAAAATGTTTCTTGCAAATGGGGTATAAATGACTTGTCCATCTTTTTAGAGCTTGTAATTTAATTAATTTACAGTTATGTCAGTTGATGGCCTTTTCCCTTTCTTGGGTTGATCAAGTATTAAATTCCGTTACATTGCAGATTTTGTAAGATTTGTTGTTAGGGAGCTGTTATAGTGTGGAAGCACAAGGCAACTTCTTTCACCTTCACCTTTCCTATAGCGTGCCTTGCATAAGGCTACCTCATAGGCAGGTAGAACCAGTCTGCTTAAAATCATCTGTTTGGAGGATGCTCCTATGACACCAAAGCTGAAGTAGTGTCTGCATCTGATCCAGTTGTCTTCCCACAAGGGCTTTGTCAGCTAGGGCATGCAGAGTGGGCTTTGCCTTGTGAATGCTTTTAAATCAATCCATGTTCGCCTCAAAGGTGAAACCCGGCCAGACACGTCTCTGCCAAGCACATAGTACAGGTCTCTCACAGGGATTCTGTCTGCCTTACTTCCTTGGGCAGCCAGAGAGGTTACTCTGATTTCATTAGTGTGTTAACCTTAGCAAGCAACTGGAATGAGTCAGTAGGCTGAGACAGGAGACCTTGTACCACTGGAGACCTTGTATCCACTCTGAATGTTCAGGCATTTCACATTGAATCAGATTTAGTGTGTTTCCCTTCGTCATCTATCACCATTTCACGTGCGGTTTGAGATTGCCTAAGTGAAATTTACCCCATATATTTTTGATTGATTGACTGCTCCTCCCTTAAGGATGTCACTTCGAGGAATGTCACACTGTCCTGTCTCACACAGATGGTTCCATGTCTCAGGCCTTGATACCATTATCTATACAAAGCCTTGCACAATGAAGAAGGGACAGTAAGGTTCTCAGTGTCCATGTGCCTCCCTGCACTGTTGATACTGAAAAGGAGCCTGTGCCCCTTTTCACCATCTTTACCACATTGTGCCTGGAAGTCCCTGTGGTTGTCTGACTGTGAGATGACAGGCACTGTGTTATGGACCGTCTTTCCCAAATCCTCTGCCTTGGCAGTGTCTGCTGTTCTCTGTGCAGTCTCTGTGCAGGACGCAGATGAGCTCAGTTTTCCATCTTACTTGCACAGCAAGGAGCAATGTCTTCAACATTTGCATGCTCAGCCCTCTGCCAGTTCCTCAGTCACACTTTTACAGATGTCATCTGTCTCTTCAAGCATCCAATGGAGGGGCATGCTGAACATCTAGGAGCACGTCAAATGGAGTGGAGGAAAAGTGTTTACCCATGAACGCCATTTGCCAGTATAGTAAGTGTAATGGAAAAGTTTTTATGGCTCCAGTTTTTATTGGAGCCATCATGCCCCCTTTTCTCCACCAATCATAGGTGTCTCTGTAGCTGCTGAGACTTCCCATCTTTGACCCTTCCTGATTTTTGGTGTGCACCTGCTCTGTCCACAGAAAAAGCTTGTAGGTCTATACCTGGGTGGTTTGTCAGGGGAAGTGCAGCATGAAGTGACTGGCACTGCTTAGGAGAAGGGTGAAGCACCAGAAACCTTCAAGTGCCTAAGAAGGGGCTGGAGCACATTTGGTGTGTGCAGTGAGTGGAAATTCTGGTTTTGCTTCCTTCTGTGCACACAGACTGCTTTATGGTCTAGCCTGGCATTTGGAGACAATAAGGGATTTGTTTTGAAAGTGCAACCCTGCCCCAAGCTGAAATAGACATGTAGAGACAGCTGTAGTGCTCCAGGGTCTGTGATACTGGACCAGAGCTGGGAAAGGCAGGAAGGGTGGTTTACCTGTCAGAGTCATGTTATGAATGAGTTGCATCATGCCTTAATTGCTGTTAGGGGAATTGATTATCAATAATTTAGATTGAGATTTAATTGCAGGTTGATCAGACAGCATTTCTTGCTCCTTGTTTCCAGTATAGCAATATTTGTGATCTGCAGCATAAAACCCCAGGTGATTTTTCTCTCTGCACAGTGTAGCAGAGTGATTAGGAAGTGAGTGAGAACTCTCTTTGATGTTACTGAGAAGAAGAAATAAGGATGATTTTACAGGCTTATGTGGTCAAGGTTAAAACACTTCTGTTTTGAGACCTATAGGAAACAAAACTTTTTTTTTCTTTTTTTTTTTTCCCCCTCGTCATTGTGTCCTATAATACAGACTAGTGTTTTCCTTTTCAGTTTATGTGGTTTTATGGTCCTGTTGACTCTGGGCATGCAGAAGCAAAGTGGATAATGAGGTGTCTTGATATAGGTCCACAAATGAATTGGCACTTCTCTTCAGTTTTGCACTGAAAGCTGCCTTCCCTTAACCTAATGGTAAATGGATGCTGGACTGCCCAGGCTGGACTCATAGGAGCAAGGTAGCCTGTTGACTACCGTCCTTCCCAGTGAACAGAAGAGCACTCAGGAATAGAGGAACTGGATGCTGATGATGTTGGCTGAATGTGCTGTTAAAAGCCAGAGCACTTGCTTTTCATGTGTCAAAAAATAGGGTTCTAAGGCAACACTAAGTTGTGTTAAAACCCTGCTGTTCGGGGCCTCTGAGATTCTGTAAAACTTGACAAGGTAAAAAGTAGTATGCATTTTATAGTATAGGAATAAACCTGTGTTAAAATTAACTGGAATTGTACTATTGTGGTGAGACTAAACATCTTTTTTTATTTCATCAGAATTGATGCAGGAACATGTTAGATGTGGTATGGCTGTGGTCTCCAAGGTGTGGCAACTCCTGTACTTCTTGCCCAGAAGACCCTCTGATGTTGCCCTTGAGTACAGAAAATTAAACAATATCTCTGTGGTCAACAGAGAAAACAACCTATGTTGTTATTTATTCAGTGGAGTTGGCCTCGGATCAGCTGTTAGCTCTGAGGATAGTTTCTGAACAGCTGAAGTACCAGTAGATGGCACTCAAGAATACACAACCTAACGCTTGGATTTTGTTGAACCCCTTGAACTTGTTCATTGTGAAGACTTCTGCTGTGCAACACTTTAGATAATGATAACGGTACTGCTTCTGATAGTAGGCAACATAAGTAAAGCCTGGGAGAACCTCCATCCTCTACTGGATAAGGGAGGTAACATAGTGACCAAGGATGAGGAGAAGGCTGAAGTCCTAAATGCCTTCTTTGCCTCAGTCTTTAATAGTAGGATAGGGGGTTCCCTAAATATCCAGACCCCTGAACTAGCAGGCAGGTGCGGGGAGCAGAGTGTAGCCCC